>MU721386.1:14022-25214 GCA_026770625.1 Nicotiana glauca | reverse complement strand
ATTGAACAAGAATACACAAATAAGGTCAGCCATTGTTACCTGACCAAAGTGTTTCAGTGTCATTGTTACCACTAGTCAGTCATTGTTACCTCACCGAAACACATACAACAGTGTCATAGTTACCACTGTTCATATCAAAGGGGTACCCCGCGCTCACTGTGGGTGTGCAGACTCCGGAGGGGATCCTTCAGCCAAGCACTATCAATAAGGCCTGAAAGCCTGAATAATATCAACACAAGGCCTGAAAGCCTGCTCTCAATGCACTCGAGGTCTGAAAGCCTCCTCACATAACACTCGAGGCCTGCAAGCCTCCTCACATCACTCATCATGCCCTCACATATGGCCCTCGGCCCCAATTAGTCCAAAAATAGTCAAAAAGCCCCTCGGGCATCAGTAAAACAATGATACTCAACTCAAATGATAGTTCAAATATCAGTTAAAACTCCAGGGTTGAGTAAAATATAGCTGAGTTCATAAAATAGTGTAAATCACACGGACTGAGTTCAAATATTATTTCAAACAGTGAGGGAAAACAATGATGATAATTCATAACGAGTTCAAACAATCGGCAATAAGCTCCAAGTATGACAATAAGCCCAAGTCATAATGATAGTAGCAAATCGTTGTAAATATGCAGTAAAAACCAACAACCGGGACGGACCAAGTCACGATCCCCAATGGTGCTCTACCCCACGCTCAGGTCCAGCGAGCAAGTCACCTCAATACAGCACTATGATGTGCAATTTCGGGGTTTTAAACCCTCAGAATATCATTCACAAGTATTACTCACCTCTAGCCGGCCAATAATCTAGCTCGCCAAGCCTTTCCCTCTCGTATCTACCTCCTCGAGCGTAGAATCTGATCAAATTCATAAGGGATACATCAAAATAAGCTAATGGAACATAACCCAATCGAAATAACTCGAAAACACACAAAAACACGAAGTTGGCAAAACCCGAGCCCCGGGCCCACTTCTCAAAAAATTACGAAATTCATATTTCCGGAATTCTCGTCTCGCCACGAGTCCATACATATAAAATACGCAAGAATCGGAGTCCATTTGACCCCTCAAATTATCATTTTACTCTTTCTTAGGCTTCAAGCGAAAACCTCCATTTTACCCTTTGATTCCTTCAATTTTCAGTGATTAATTCATTTCTTTACACTATAATATCATAATCCAAGTCCAAATATCCATACCTGATGATTCTCCTTCGAAGCCTCTTCAAAATCGCCCAAAAATCGCCTTAGTACGCACCTCAAAATGATTTTACACTTCTGGAATTCGAATACACTGACTTCATTAAACCCTCTGATAATTTCGCTTCTGCGGTCCCGCAGCGGGACCGCTTCTGCGGATTCCTGACCGCTTCTGCGGTTCCACATAAATTCCAACGGACCGCTTCTACGGTCGCCAACCGCTTTTGCGGAGTCCGCTTTTGCGGAAAATAGTCCGCTTTTGCGAAAAATGCCAGGCCTCAAAGGGCTGCTTTTGCGATCACTCAACCGCATCTATGGGACCGCTTAAGCGGCTCTTCAACTGCAGATGCAGAAACAACAGAAGCCTTAACATCTGCTGCATTTCCAAGCATCCAAACTCCCGATTCATCATCTGAAACCATCCCGAGGCCCCCGAGACCCCAACCAAAAACACCAACCCACTCCAAAACTTCATACGAACTTGTTCCAATCATAAAAACATGACTCTTAACACAAAAATCACCAAATCACGACGGATTCAATCCTAAATTCAACTAAAGCTTTGGAATCTCACATTCGATCAAAACCCCAACCAAACGATATCCGAATGACCTGAAAATTTGCAGACATATCCAAAATTGCCTAACGAAGCTACTGCAACTCTCGGAATTCCATTCCAACTCCCGGATCAAAATCTCACATATCAACCGGATTTCGCCAAAACTCCAACTTCGCCAATTCAAGCCTATTTCTACACCGGACCTCCAAATTCAATTCTGATTGTTCTCCTAAGTCACAAATCATCCCCCGAAGCTAACCGAACCACCAGAAATCATATCCGAGCCCTCTAACCACATAGTCAACTTTCGGTTGACTTTTCTAAAACAAACTCCCTTCTAAGAGGCTATGTGCCTTATTTTCAACCAGAACCAATTCAATTACGACCGACTCTACTACTGATATAGAAACATGAAGCAACACAATAAGGGGAAAACGGGATAGTAACTCACGTGACAACAGGCCGGGTCGTCACAGGCCGGGTCGTTATAATTTGTCTTCCCAGTGGGGTATGTAGTTAATTGGCTCAATGTTCTTGAAGTACATAGAAACAATTGCATGATCACAATGTATACCTTTCAGCATCCATGAGATGCATGTACAATTTTCGGTTTGCATATTCACACGGTGCTTTAATACCAATCATAATGAGGTATACTCAACCTCATAGCCAAATTCACCAATCCATTTGATTGTACACCTCATATACTGGACCATGTTATCCTGGTATACTTTCATAGCAATTGGGATATATCACATATCCATGTATCTGCAAACTCCCTCGAGTTCCCTATTCTCTCCATCATCTTCATTCGTTTTCCCCCTAATATTGTGATGACTGTCTTATGTTAGCAGCAAGTATCCAAGCATTAAAAGTATCACACATATTATTGTCAATTATATCACATTCCCTATCATAATTAATAGTATGCTCTGCACCAAGTTTCCTTGTTATACCTCAAGAGGCTCTCACATATCAAATTCCCAAGCATATTCAAGTTATCTAGGTGGAAATTCAATTTTGCCACACATGATGCTCTAGCACAGCTCCAGAAGTTGTTTCTCCTCCTTAATCCTCTCAAATCTTTGGACCAGTTTGCTAATATGTGTCTAGAATACCACCTTTGTTCACTTTCAGGCAACACATCTGATACGGCTTTAAGTAATCCATGTGAGAGCAACAAAATCACCTTTTGCATATCATACATGATAGGATCCCTTCCATTTTGAAGCCCTAAGTCATGAATAATACATCTCAGAAACCATGTCCAAGTGAAAATGTTCTTACACTCTACAATAGCCCAAGAAATAGAGAACATCTTATTGTTGCCATCATTTGATACTATTACAAGCAGTTGATCCTTATAAATGCCTTTCAAAAAGCATCCATCAAGGCCAATTATGTTTCTTCAACCTTCAAACTATCCTTTTTTTCATAGCATAGAAGCACACATAAAATGAATTGAAGACAGGCTTGTGTTCACCTTGGTCATCTACCTTCACAACACAAGTTGTACCTGGATTTATTTGTAATAGAATATCTCTATAATCACAGAATCTCTTGAACTTAGTATGCACATCACCTATTATATCTCTAAGAACTTTTGCTCTAGCTCTATGGACAGTAGACCTACCAACATACATGTCCAATTAATTCTTAATGAATTTCTTTTGCTCCCAAACTTTCATATTTGACTGAGACACAATCTTATCCCCGCAATACTTTGCAAGGTATCTAGAGTTATAAAGCTTGTTTTTGTTTGTTTTATAACACTTGTGGACAGGATAATATTTTTGTACCATAAAATTATTGGATCTGCCATCTTTGCTAGTAGCCAACAACCATGGACATTTTGGGTGCATGCATTTTACCCTCACCCTATCAGGTTCATTAATATACTACTCAATTTGAACTCCTTTCTGAATTGCATACTTAGTAGCAACCAACCTAAATCATCAACACTCTAAAAAATCAGCCCCAACTCCCAGGTTATTTTCTTGACAGTCGGATTAAATATCAGGGCTTTCTCCTCTTGGCATCCATGCTCTCCTTATGTTCTTCATCAAATTCATCTTCAGCATTTGAAGGAAAACATTCAGTATCAGAAGACCCAAAATAAGGTTCATTTGTCCCTACTAAGCATGTATGCCTATTTTGCTTGCTACCAGACCTTACTTCATCGAAACCAATATCAACTTCAGCATCACCTAGGTTTATGTCACCCCTATCTTTTGGTCTTTCACTCTTTTTCCTCCTATATTGACTCAGTTCATCCCTACACTCTGCAAATTCTTCATGACCATCATATCCATAATCATTATCATCAGGAACATGTAAGTCTACTCCGTTACTTTCATCTCTATCAGGATTATCAAAGTCTGAGTCATTCTCATTATCATTCTCACCCTCATCATCATCTGATTCACTATCTACTTCACTCTCTTGTTCTCTTGAAGGTGCAGGAGCAAGGGCAGGGGCAGGTTCACTATTTTTTTCTTCTAAGATTATTATGTTGTTAAAAGCTCCACTATTACTCTCACTAAGCTCCACTATTACTCTCACTAACGCCTTTACTAGTCTCATTTATGTCAACAAAATTTAAAGGGACAACATGAGTCACATAAATATCTAAGGTATCCTCATCTTCCAATTCATTACAAATATCTGATATATCCTTGTCCGTGAGAATATTTTTCAGATTATTTGTCCTATCCATTAGACAAAGATACAGATTAGCCACATCTTTAAATTTCATTAACTTAGTGTAGTTAATTAGTTCTATAAAATATAGTAAATCTACATCTACATCTAATGCTAATGTTTGACTACCCCTCCCTCCCCCTACCCACCACCACATAACGAGCAAAGTTATCAGGAACTAAAAACCCATTGTGGTACCACTTGAGTGTAATCAAATTAAAAGATATTTTTTCTGTAAATAAACAAACAAAGGGATAAATAAATCCACCACCACATGCAACAACTAAAAATAAAGAAATACAGAAATACGAAAGTAGAGACAGAGACAAGAGAATATTACATTGTTCAAAGCAATGGTATTACAATAATCATATAAATCCCAACTTTGCACGCAATTTTCAAACACAAAGCAAATATATTTATAAAATAATCTCAGTAAAGGAAACAATATGACAACTTCACAATAATATCGATAATGACAAAAGATTCCCCTTTTAAAAAGTCCGAAAATCCTAAAAAAATAGAAGAGATTTACTAACCTAAAACAAATGGGTAACACGGGGGGAAGGGGGGGGGGGAATTACTAACCTAAAATCACATAAATCTACCTCCCATACAAGATGAAAGTCGTGCTTGAGATAGTCGATGGAATCAACTTCAACAGAGCACCTTCGAGATGAATCGCAAAATGAGAATTAATTTAGGGTAAATTTATTTTAAACCTTTTTACCGGATGGGTCAGGTTGGGTCATAAATATAAAAGGTAAGTAAAATAAGTGGGTCAAGTTTAATAATTGTCAAATGGCTAAAGTTAAGCGCATGAATTACACGGATAAACTTTTTATGTGACCTGGTCAAAAAAAGTGTATACTAGATACACTTTAGAAAGGTTATGTGTGTAGTAATATTATCATCCACATAAAGTGTATAAGGGAGATTTGGCCCATTGTTCAGGTGGCAATTATATATTTTGCCTTTAATATTTTTTTTAATGTATAGATGAAATCCCCATGGAATTTCAGAAGAATGCGGTAGTTTGGAGTGGTTCACTATACTGTTCAATGTCATTTTTAGGACGAAGAAGATGCCCGAAGAATGGAGGTGGAGTATAATAAGTCTGTTGTATAAGAATAAGGGTAATATCTAAAATTGCAATAATTATAGGGGGATTAAGATGCTTAGTCATACGATAAAAGTTTAGGAGATGGTGGTTGAGGCGAGGGTGAGGATCAATGTGTCCATTTATGAAAACCAATTCGGTTTCATGCGGGGGAATTCGACTATGGAAGTGTTTCACCTTGTGAGGAGATTGGCGGAGCGGTATAGGAAGATGAAAAATAATTTGTATATGGCGTTCATTGACCTAGAAAAAAACTTATGACAAAGTCCTAAGAGAGGTGCTTTGGAGATGTTTGGAGGCTAAGGGGTTCCCAGTAGCTTATATTAGGGTGATTAAGGATATGTATGATGGAGCCAAGACTTGGGTTAGGGCAGTAGGATGAGAATTGGAACACACACTGATTGTGATGGGTTGTACCATGGATCATCTCTTAGCCCATTTCTATTTTCCTTGGCGATGGACACATCGAAGCAACACATTAAAGGAGAGGTGACATGGTGTTTGTTATTTGCTGCTAACATTGTTCTTATTGGCGAGATTTAGGGTGGTGTTAACAAGGGGCTAGAGGTTTGGAGGTAGACCATTGAGTTTAAGGATTTCAAGTTGAGTAGGACCAAGACGAAATACTTGGAGTGTAAGTTCAACAATGTTACCCAGGAAGCTGATATGGAGGTGAGGCTTGATACATAAGTCATCCCCAATAGAGGTAGTTTCAAGTACCTTGGATCTATAATGCAAGGTAACAAAGAGATTGATGAGGATATTACACACCGTATCGAAGCAGGAAGGATGAAGTGGAGGCTCTCTTCCGGTGTCATGTGTGATAAGAATGTGCTTTTGGGACTTAAAGGCAAGTTCTACAAGGTTATAGTTAGACCGACTATGTTGTATGGAGCAGACTGTTGGCCTATTAAGAATCCTTATGTCCAAAAGATAAAAGTAGCTGAGATGAGAATGCTAAGGTGGATGCGTGGATACACTAGTTGGAAAATATTAGGAAGGGAATAACCCTGTGGAGGATAAGATGCGCGAAGCTAGATTAAGATGGATCAGACATGTTTAGAGGAGAAGTATAGAAGTACCAATCAGAAGGTGCAAGAATTTAGCCTCAGTGGTATTAGGATGAGTAGAGGTAGGCCTAAGAAGTCTTTGGGAGAGGTTATTAGGCGGGACATGACGCAACTGGAGTTGACTAAGGACACGACCCTAGATAGGAGGGTGTGGAGCTCGAAGATTAGGGTAAAAGGCTAGTAGGTATTCGAGCATTTATGTTTGGTTTACTCAGTTCTCTAGAATTAGTGTTATTATGATATACTTCTATTCATTAGCTTTTACTATGTAGAGTTTAACGGCTTTCTTAACTTTGATATTTTTTTATCTTGTTGCCACCAATTCGCTCTCTCTCTCTCTCTCTCTCTCTCTCTCGCTCTCTCTCTCTCCTTCTCTTCTTCTTGCATTCGTTCTCTAACCAAGAGTCTATCAGAAACAACCTCTTTTCCCTTCTAGGGTATGGGTAAAGTTGCGTACATCTTATCCTCCCCAGATCCCCACTTGTGAAAAATTAATAGGCTTATTATTATTGTTGTTATTATTTTTTCAATGTACAAAATAACATCGCCAAAAGAACCAAAAAGAGAAAAGAAAAAAAGGAAAATTTCTACTTTTAGTCCCTCAAGTATCACTAAGTCTGGTCCTTATGATATCGAACTAAGCATATTCAATCTTCAATTTGTTAAAATTTTCACTCTTAATCCCTCAATGTTTGAATCTTCAGGAGTTTATAGATTTTTTAATCTATAACGATGGTGTTCAGGCCAGTTTTTTATCGAAAATAACCTTTCCATCTCATACAAGGTTTATGTACACCCACATTCCCCATACGCCACTTGTGAAATTACAATGGGCATGTTGTTGTTGATGTTCAGTCTAGCTTGCACACGTCTCGTAATTCCACGGATACATATTATGTCCCACAACATAATTGTCGGTAACTTTGTCTACCAAGTTTTGGACATATAAGAATAATCATCTAGTTTTTTATGATTTTGTATACACTATATTGACTACTACGCCACACCCTTGGGGGCTAATTTACCGAATTGTTAAATATGATCCCATTTAATTTACATGTATTTTATTTAAGTTTGTACTATTATTCTGTATATGAACATAAAATAAATATAATGTAACTTATAAAAGGACATAAATACACATTTTAATTTATTAAAGATTTATAGCATGTTTGGCCAAACTGCTAAAATTTACTTATTTTGAAAAGTACTTTTGGAAAGAAGCAATTTGTGTTTGATTAATCAATTCGAGAAGTAATATGAGCAGCAACTAGTGTTTGACAAAAAGAGTTTCATGTATCTCCAATAGGTTACTTTCCATATATTTCATGTTTCTTACGATGCTGTTACTTTTTTTTTATGGTTTTATTGATGGTACTAATATATCGTCTCTTTTCGCCTTCTTGATCCGAGGGTTTTCTGAAAATAACATCCCTGCCTCTCGGGGTAAGGGTAAGGTATGCGTGCATATTACCTTCCCCCAAATTTCACTAGGGGAATTATACTGGGTAGTTGTAGTTGTTGTAATTAAAACAACGTGTGCGTTTTTTTTTAGGGAGAAACTACTTTTTTAGATTATGCTTATAGTCAAACAACAACACACACAGTATAATCTCATATAGTTGGTCTCAGGAGGATCATATATGCACAAACCTTATTCCTACCTTGTGGGTAGAGATGTTTATTCCAATAGACCCTCGTCTCAGTAAAACTAAGTTTAATAGTAATGAAAAGAAAAATGGCAAGAAACAATAGTGAGAAGCCACGGAGAAAAAATATTAATAACTACAAGATAGTAGATGATCGAAATGAAAGAAACAATAGGTAATAATAGAAACTTAAGGCCAATAAAATATGAGAGTACATACTAATACTACGGGTATGAATAAAGAAAACACTCAGACTATCTAACGTTGTACCCTAATTTTCGACTTCCATACCTTCTAATCAAAAACACTTACTTATTATTCTCCTAAACTAGTATTAGTACCCCGCGCGAATGCACGGACACTAATTATGTCAAATATTTAAGTTATTTAGATTGTATTTAAATAATCTTAAAATTTATACTTTTTTAGTAAATATAGATAATTATTGGATATTAACTACATGAAAAAAAATTAACCATTTCTTCTATTTTTCTTTTTTGATACCATTCTTGCCAGTACCATTGGATCCTACAAATAGTCAGGAAGCAAAATAATAACTCATATCTATGGCAAAACAATCAAATGTTGATATTTGACATTAACCATGTTAAATATATGGGTTATTTGAATTATATCAATAACCTTAATATTTAAACCATCTAAATAATTATAGATAATCGTCAGATATTAATTAAGAAATAGTACATGAAAAAAAGACTAACATTTTCTCAATTCTCGTAGTAATAATTTATTTTTGCACTATTCT
Source organism: Nicotiana glauca (assembly GCA_026770625.1). Lineage (NCBI taxonomy): Eukaryota > Viridiplantae > Streptophyta > Magnoliopsida > Solanales > Solanaceae > Nicotiana > Nicotiana glauca. The sequence continues at coordinate 16,150 of MU721386.1, read as the reverse complement.
CACAGGTGTCATTGGAACTTAAAAATAGCCACAAAGTGAAATAATAACTCATATTTATGGCAAAGCACAAAGGTTGACATAATATAAAAGATTTTTTGATTACGACGTGACTCTTATACTACGACTTGCACTCTTATTTGGTATGATTTTATCTTTCAAAAATATTTTTATTTTGAAATTTTAATTTCTAAAACTTTATATATATTATTATAATGATGCAAGTGAAGATATTATCCTTAATTTAAAACTCACTTTAATCGGCCATCTAAAAATTTAAATGATTCTTTGGCCGGATTTATTTCAGTATGACTCCACTTTAAATTTATCGATATCTCTAGCCCTAGAAATTGAATTTTTAATACCCTATATATACAAAAAAAAATTATTCTTTGAATCATTAGATGTTAAGTTAGTTGATTATTATTATAAAATATTGCATATATTGTCTTAAAATTATCAAGTAGTTTATTTTCGACACCATACTTGGCTTAACCTCAATGAAAATTACTCAAATTGCATTCCAATTCAAATTCAAATATCATATCAGTTTGTTAGTAATAGTGATTTTTTTAGAAACGACACATAATGTAAATTAAAAAAATATTCTAAAATATCCTTATCTTATAATCTATGTATTTGAGCTGGAAAAAATTATTTGAAATCGATGAGATTAACTTTCAAATTTTTTATACTCAACAAAGACGAAACATAAGAAGAAATTTGTTGTCATCTTTTATTTCTCGTTTTTAGATCTGTCTAACATTTTTTTCAATATTTATTTTCTTTTATCTTATTTTTCATGTCATTATTTCCTTTGTTACAAAAAAGTAATTTATTTTACTATAAAAGGATGAGTTTTAATATAAAAAAATCTACATATGAACATTAATTATATTTTTATTTTTGGATGAAATTATTTCATATTTTTCTTTTGGCTTTATCTAATCAGCCTAAATAGGTACTCACCCGACCACTTAAATTTAAAAATTGAATAATGCGTAATTTATATATAATCCATATATAATATGTGTATAATCGTATGTTGTCGGTATATCATCTATTTATATTTGCTATAAAAAGTAAACCATAAATATTGCCGGATATTATGTAAATATTCCATAAGATTTCGGTTTTTTGAGTTTATACATGATACAAATTCTATTATAATAATTTTAAAACTCTATAAAAATGTTCAAAAATATCTTATATTTTTATTATCATTAAATTTAAAAAAGTAAAGAGTTTTTCGAAATAATTTATTTACATAAAAAAAAATATTTCACGTCATATCAATTTTTTCTTTATATATACTCTTTGTTACACTTAAAAGTCACTACGGAAACTATCAATTAGAAACAAATTTCTCTCTTGTTGAGTTTGAAAACAAAAAACCTTTCACATAATCTAATGATTCAAAACTAATATTCTTCAACGAAAAAAATATTATACCTTTGTAATATTGGCTTGACTACAGCTAAATGAAGTGGTTTCAGCTTATACCCTTCAATTCCTTGAATGTGTTAAATTGAAATTACTGATAGCAATTGTATAGCCAAAGTTTTGTTATTTGTTTGATGTCCATTTATGCAAATTGACTCTTCAAACAAATATTCTTCAAGAAGAAAAAAGAAACAATATTTTTTTTAATATTGACTGATTTTGTGATGTTTCTTTCTCCAACATGTATGTTTACTTTATTATATATGTAAGTAAACTTTTATTTGGTTCTGTAAACTCTTTTTTGTTATTTAGATAAACATAGACATGTACTCTATATTTACATTGATTTTAAAAGAATTTTATTTTATTCATATCTAGCTACAGTATTTCAAAGAACTATAATTATAGGATTTTAAATGTAAAGAGTTTTATAGTTATATGGAGTAGTTTTTTTTTTTTTTGCTAGAGGCAAAGTAGTATTTAAATAATTAAAAAAATAACAAAAGTTCCTAACATGATTGCATATGATTATTGACCGAACTAAGTATGATAACATGATAAAAAAAGATAAATTTTATTTTTAATTTAAATTCAAAATTTAGAACTTTATCTAAAAATTCAAACTTATCTTTTAATTTAAATACAATAATATATATATATATATATATATATATATATATATATATAT
>MU721381.1:0-69284 GCA_026770625.1 Nicotiana glauca | reverse complement strand
TTTTTCTATATTTTTCAAGATTATATTAAAATAGAAATAGGTTCAAAGGAAAATATTCTCTCTAAAAATATCTAATACACTAAAGTAGAGTAATATGCAACCATTTTTGTACATATATATTTTTTACTTTTTTATGATGAAAATAAATTAAAGAAGTCAAAAATAGTTGAAATAGTTATATTTGGCCTAAATTAAATATTTACCTGCTAAAAATGGATAAAATTTGGGAAGGGTCAAAAATCACATGTCAACAGAGGGATAGGTTGATTCGATCGTTATTGAACTTGTTAATAATCTGGGGAGATCTATGAGTTGCTTTTTCTGTGCTGTGTGGCATTATGATTTGTTGGTTATGGGCACACATGGTGCAGTTCTATTGGGGGTTCATAGTGGAAGCCAAGCGGGAAGAGTAATTGGGTGTTGCTCGGTAAGTGGAATATTAGTTATGACCATCGGGTGCGTGTCGTATGTTATTTGTTTCACTGTGGGTATAATGAATTGCCTTGGTTTCACACAAATTGTGCGTAGCTGTCGATTTTCATAGTGACTTTAGGTGCTTCATGCGTAACAGTGTTTGGATAAGATCATGCATTGTGGCGTGGCCAGTATGACCTTTCGGGGTAGCTTCAGGTACTCTATTTCTATGATCTGAGACGGGGTCTCAGCTTTATGTTGTAACGCTATTGATGAGCTTGAGGTACAACTTTTTCGTATGACTCATTTGTCCTGATTTGAGTATGTTCAGACTGTTCCTTAATGGTGCGTGCATTGTGCAAGTTGTAGCTTAGGCCTGTATTGAGGTGTCGTATCACCAGGGTGGTGTGTTGAATTCGAGGTGATCGTTGAAGTCATTAATGAATGCGAACAAATGTGATTTCAACTTGTTAGAGGGTTTATATCGAGGTTTTGGCCCGAAAATCTGTTATGGTATTCGTCAACAAGGAAGTGGCTTCATGTATGGGTGACCTGAAGAATGGTTACGATTTATTGTGTATTTTATTTATTTTTAGCACTATATGAAAGTGTTGGAATAAGACTTTAGCTAAATAAAAGGTTCTCTATCGGTAATTGGTTGTTTTGGGTAACTACTGTGAATACAAGTTATCGTTTCGAGTTCTTAGATTATGTGGTATATCATATGATTTCACCTGAGCTTTCATGTATGGGTTATTACAGCTTGTTCGGGCTTATTTTGAGTATAGAGGTGAGGTCCTGATCTTGTATATGATTTCAGAAAGTATAATGTGATTCTAGGGTTTATGGTCTAGATAGATTGCGAGATTTCAGCTATGCTGTGTTATCAGACCTATGTGAGATAGGGTGACGTGATATCACCCCGAGTATATGCTTGGTAAGATCATTCAGCTATTGGTTGGCTTCTAGAACAACCCTGGATACGCTCGAGGACGAGCGTTGGTTTAAGTTGGGGAGGAAGTGACAACCCGACCCGTCGTCTCATGAGTTACTGCTCTGTTTTCCCCGTGTTATGCTTCTTCATGTTTCATTATCAGTGTTTGGTGTGTTAGAGTTGATTTGGATTGGTTTTGGTAGAAAATGAGACACTCAGTCTCTTTAAGGAAGGCTTGTTTTGGAAAAGTCAACCGGACGTTGAATGATCTTACCAAGCATATACCCGAGGTGATACCACGTCACCCTATCTCGCATAGGTCCGATAACACAACATAGCTGAAATCTCGCAATCCATCTAGACCATAAACCATAGAATCACATTGTACTTTCTGAAATCATACACAAGATCAGGACCTCACCTCTATACTCAGAATAAGCCCGAACCAGCTGTAATAACCCATACCTGCAAGCTCAGGTGAAATCATATGATATACCACATAATCCAAGCACTCGAAATGATAACTTCTATTCACAGTAGTTACCCACAACAACCAATTACCGATAGAGAACCTCTTATTTAGCTAAAGTCTTATTCCAACACTTTCATATACTGCTAACGATAAATAAAATACGCGATAAACCGTAACCATTCCTCAGGTCACACATACATGAAGCCACTTCCTTGTTGACTAATACTACAATAGATTTCCGTGCCAAACCTCGATATAAACCCTCTAACAAGATGAAATCACATCTGTTCGCATTCATTAATGACTCCAACGATCACCTCGAATTCAACACACCACCTTGGTGATACGACACCTCAATACAGGCCTATGCCATAACTTGCATAATGCATGCACCTTTAAGGAACGGTCTGAACATACTCAAATCAGGACAAATGACTCAAACAGAAGAGTTGTATCTCAAGCTCATCAATACCATTACAACACAAAGCTGAGACCCCGTCTCACATCATAAAAATAGAGTACTTGAAGCTACCCCGAAAGGTCATATTGGCCTTGCCACAATGTGCGATCTTATCCAAACACTGTTACGCATGAAGCACCTAATGTCACTATGAAAATCGACAGCCACGCACAATTTAATGTCAGTAACCAAGGCAATTCATTACACCCATGGTGAAACAAATAACATACGACACACACCTGATGGTCATAACCAATACTCCACTTACCGAGCAACACCAAATTACTGTTCCCGCTTGGCTTCCACTATGAACCCCTAATAGAACTGCACTATGTGTGCCCATAACCAACAAATCATAACGCCTCATAGCACAGAAAAACCAACTCATAGATCTCCCCAGATCATTAACAAGTTCAATAACGATCGAATCAACCTGTCCCTCAACAATACAACTCATGACTAACCAAACTAACTCAAGTTAAATACGTAGCCACATCGGCTTGCCAACGAACTCAATACCAAGAAGCCTAAAGTTTCTCCTTCCACTACCATAACTCCTGCCGGAGTCGTACGATACGGTGCCTAGCACCAAATAAATACCGAAATCCACAATCTCACCCAGCAACATGCCTGACCATAAAATATGCATCCGAAAAGATCCCTCAATACCGGAACTGAATCAACGATAGAAACCTCTGCACTGATATCCGCCACGAAGGCCCAATTAAGAGAAGCAATCCTTCTAGCCTTCCGCTGATCTTTGGAATACAAACCACTCTGTTATAACATAATCTGATGTACCTCGCCACACAACCTTTGTGATTTTCCGACATAAGCCTTAGCACAATAGTCTAGAATAACCCAACACTGAGACAACCACTCTACACCCCAATATCACATCCAAAATCTAATATACCAAGCAAAGAAAGATCCACTCGGGCTTCCAAATCCCAATAGATGCTAGCGGTACCAATACACACTATCCACAACCACTACATAGCCTAAACATGAGAACTCCCAGTTTCCAACTCCATATAGCACACGAATCACTGTACCTGATCCCAAATTCCGTAATATGAATACAGATTACACCTCGAGTACCCAATCATTCTTCGAAAGATATTCTAAAATTCTCCTGTGCCATTAAACAAACTTAGATATCAGCAAACGATCTAGCAAGAAAGTGTCGTAATACTACTAAAGTATCATTAGTCTAATCACATTATCCTTCTTCCGAGACATATACTCTAGTCAAATCACTTCCAATTGGCAGTATGATTTCCTTGATTACCTGGGGTTACCCGCAGCCTAAGAATTTTATGAACTTCCCTTCAGAACTGAACTGTAACTCATCTAGCCAAGACCTTCCGTCAATCCTATCTAGAAGAAAATAATAACACATTCCATGCTTCGCATGCCCCAAGAAAGTATATATATCTCCGAACTATGGTAAAACTCAACAAGAACACTTCCGCCAATTCCATTTGTACAAGCTACACTGACAGGATTGAATCCTTCTATCCAAACCAAGCTACACAAACTGTCCGAACTCAAAAGCTCAGCCGCACAATACCCGTAAGGGCTCATTACCTCGAACACGTACGAGGAATTAGTCATATCGTTACCATACAGATTCAGTCTACTATCAAGCCACTTTATTTATCAGATTTCCCCTCTGATTCATCATCAACTTGATATTCTTCCTTGCTGTAGCATCAAAATGCCTCAATCCAGGCTTACCACACGAGACTCGCACATAAGACCACATTGCCTAAGAACCATAGGCCACTGAATACTCTCTCAACTAATCCCAGAAATACCACATTCCAGAATACCTTACCCCGAAGGGCTTTCTGCGACTCTGAATTCGTTACCATTACTTTCCAGATACCGATGCATAGGATCCCATAAGCAACATAAAAATACCACAAGTATTGACCTTCCCCAATAAAAACACAATCTCTAACCACATACACAACCTTAAGACACCTGGTTATCTCATGTAAATCTTGAACACATTAAAACCATTCTCGAGAGTCATTCACTCTAAATCTTGAACACATTAAAACCATTCTCGAAAGTCATTCACTCTTATTTGAACTGTAATTAATTGATTAAATGAACATAGCCACCCGTGCCTCACTAGCACTCCAACACCGCACTATACATGATCTCATTCAAATACAAACAGGTATCTTCCTACTCCCTGCACTTCGCGTGCAGTTGCAGGTATTGTTCACCCAGTAGTGGGATTATTAGCTGATTGAAGGTATACCATTGTAGCTGAGCAAGGTGACCGTCAGCGTTCGTGGCACCGGACTTTGTCCTTTGATTCCAGAATTTTGCTTTGTATATTATTATTGGCCCTGTAGTTGTGTTCAGTCTTCTTTAGATGCTCGTGACTTGTGACACCCCGATCAGGTTGATGTTGGGTTGTAGATATCGATTATTATTGTCATTAAGTTGCATTTATCTTTTCATTTATGTTTAATAATTTTGAAAGAGGCATCGTTTTTCTGTTGCCTGGCCTTGTCTTCACGAGAGGCACCATCGTGACCGGGTTTGGAAATTGGGTTCGGGAAAGTCAAGTTATAGTTCTCAGTTCCAATTATTAGTAAGATATAGTTTAAGTTTTTAAAACCTTAGGAATGTGATAAGCATTTCAAAATAGTGTTTAACTCAGGATTGAAATCATATAACACGCTAAGCGTCATGGAAGCAGTGATAATAATCCCTTACCAACTTGTCACGACCCCAATCCCAGTCGTGATAGCACCCAACACATTTGCTAGGCAATCTCGACCAATTAATACTCACAACCCAATCACATATCACATTATCAATTGGCAATATTTGATTAACAGTTTAACAAGTCTTTCAACCGAATAATTAATTAGAAGACAGTACGAAAATAGTAGCATATCTAACACCTCCCAAAAGATATGGAGTCACGAGTTTAGAGCCTCTAAATACAATTGAGTAATAAATTCTCAAAATACATGTCTAGGATGCGGAAATATAAATGGATAAGGGGGAGAAGTCGGGTCCTACGGATGCCAGGCAGCTACCTCGACAACTCTTGAGATAATTTGGAGAGCAGCAACAACGCTACTAAGCCTCCGGAACACCTGAATATGCACACATGGTGCAAGGAGTAAAATAATCACTTCCAACTCACTGAGTAATAAGCATATATAATGATTGAGAATGAGAATACCCGAAATACCACAATGTAAAGCTACCGATAACAGTTTAGCACAATTAACAGTGAAAATGGCAACAAGACAATGATAGACAAATATCAATGTATGAATGCAATGTAATGCACATGACCGCTGCGGCGCGCAACCCGATCCATTTGGGTACCCGCGCTCACTGTGGGGGTTCAGACTTCGGAGAGGCCCCCAAGCGCAATATCATCATATCATCGCTGCGGCGTGCAGCCCGATCCACACTCAGTCCAGAATATACATGTGAGCCATACGACAAAGTCAAGTTATAGTTCTCAGTTCCAATTATTAGTAAGATATAGTTTAAGTTTTAAAACCTTAGGAATGTGACTAAGCATTTCGAAATAGTGTTTAACTCAGTACTGAAAACATATATCACGCTAAGCGTCATGGAAGCATTGATAATAATCCCTAAAGGATTCAAATAATCGGCACATAGCCCAAATACATTCATAAGATCCAAGTAGGATCTTTACCAATTAATCTCTAGTCAAGAACACAATTTGATCATCACTCGGGGCGGACTGAGCCATAGTCCCAAATCACAAACGACCCCGCACTCATCATATAGTACGTGTCTCTCCTCAATATAGCATCACAGTGTGATATACTGGGGTTTCAAACCCTCAGGTCATCATCTACATCTATTACTCACCTCAAGCCGGCCACAAGTCTAGCTCGCCAAGCCTTTTCACCTCGAATCGGCCTCCTCGCGCGTCGAATCTGATCAAAACCATAAGGAACACATTACAATAAGCCAAAGAAACATAACCCAATCAAAAATACTCAAAAAACACCAAAAATCACGAAGTTGGCAAAACTCGAGCCCCGGGCCCACTTCTCAAAAATTTATGAAATTCATATCACCGGATTCCTCGTTTCGCCACGAGTCTGTACATACCAAGAACTCCAAAATCCAAGCTCAAATGACCTATCAATTCCCAATTTGAAATATCAAAAACTCAAGCCCTAGCTTTACCCCTTTTTAATGAATTTGTATGGTGCTTCGTAGATGTGTGGAAATAATAGGATGTCTTGAGTTGTTGATGATAAAGAATGCTCAGTTTATAGAGAAAGAAGATATTTTTTTGTATTGGAATGAGATCATATCCTGCGGTATCGGAGTGCTAATAAGGCACGAGTGGTTCTATTCATTGAGCCAGGTAATTTGCAGTTTGAATAAGAGTGAATAACTTTCAAGAATGATTCTGACGTGTTCAAGATTTTACATGTATCAATCAGGTGTCTCAAGGTTGTTTATGTGGTCAGAGACTGTGTATTCATCGGGGAATGTCGAGGCTTGTGGTATTTTTATGTTAATTATAGAATCCTATGTATCGGCATCTAAAAAGTAATGGCAGCGAATTCGGGTTCGCAGGAAGTTCTTCAAAGTGAAGTATTCTGGAAGGTGGTATTTCTGTGAACAGTTGAGAGAGTATTCGGTGGCTATAGGTCTTAGACAGTGTGGTCTTATGTTCGAGTCTCGTGTGGTAGGCCTGGATTGAGGCATTGTGATGCTACAGCGAGGGAGAAATATCAAGTTGATGATGAATCAGAAAGGAAATTTGATAGATGGAATTGGGAGAAAGTTCTTGTTGAGTTTTACCGTGGTTTGGGGATGGATATATTTTCTATGGGTATGCGAAGCATGGAATGTGTAATGATTCTTCTTCTAGATGTGATTGATGGAAGGTCTTGGCTGGATGAGTTACAGTTCGATTCTGAAATGAAGTTCATAAAAATCCTAGGCAACGGGTAGCCTCAGGTAATCAAGGAGATGGTACTGCTAATTGGAAGTGATTTGACGAGAGTATATTTCTCGGAATCAGGGTAATACGATTAGACTGATGATACTACAATAGTATTGCGGTGCTTTCTTACTAGATGGACCGCTAATATCTGAGTGTGTTTGATGGCACAGGAGAATTTTAGAATATCTTTCAAAGAATGATTGGGTACTCGAGGTGTAATATGTATTCATATTGCTGAATTTGGGATCAGGTACAGTGATTCGTTACTATATGGAGTTGGAAACTGGGAGTTCTCATGTTCAGGCTATGTAGTGGTTGTGGATAGTGTGTATTGGTACCGTTAGCGGCTATTGGGGTTAGGAAGCCCGAGTGGATCTTTCTTTGCTTGGTATATTAGATTCTGGATATGATATTAGGGTGTAGACTATTGTGCTATGGATTATGTCGGAAAATGCCACAGGTTGTGTGGCGTAGTGCATCAGATTATGTTCTAGCAGAGTGGTTGTACTCCAAAGACCAACGGACCGCTGGGAAAGATTTGTTTTCCTTAATTGGGCCTTCGTGGTCGAGCATTTCACCGGGCGAGATTGTGGATTTCGGTATTGATTTGGTATCGGGCACCGGATCGTACAGCTCCGGCATGAGTTATAGTAGTGGAAGGAGCAACTTCAGGCTTCTTGGTAATGAGTTTGTTAGTAAGCTGATTGGATACGTGTTTTGCTTGAGTTGGCTTGGTTGGCCACGAATTGTATTGATGAAGGATAGGCTGATTCGATCGTTATTGAACATGCTAGTGATTTGGGGAGATCTATGAGATGTCTTTTCTGTGCTGTGAGGCGTTATGATTTTCGGACTGTGGGCACATATAGTGCAATGCTATCGAGATTCATAGTGGAAGTTGAGGGGGGGGGCCTGAGTTGTGTTTGAGTTTTGTAGCTTACAATGCTATATGTAGATACCATTATGCACTCAGTATGCTTACGACTGATACTCGGTCTTTTGTTATAATGAGCAAATTTGGCTCGATGTGCATCTCCCTGTGCGAGATATTTTTGTGGATTGGGTGGCACGCTGCCACGGGTATATTATCTGGATCGGGTTGCACGCTGCAACAATGTGATGTTGGGAATAGTTTTCCATATGTATGCCTTGCTTCCTGGTTTTTGAGAAAAGTCCGTATTGGGTGTTGCTCGGCGAATGGCGCATTGGTTGTGCCCTTTGAGGATTGAATGGTGTATATTACTTGCTTCACAATGGGTATGATGGATTGCTTAGTTTCAGACATCAATCTGTGCGTGGCTTTCTATTTTGAGCCTGGTGACTTGACGTGCTTCATGTGTAACAGTGTTTGGATAGGATCGCGCGTTTTGGCGAGGCCACGTGAAGTTATGACCTTTCAAGGAGGATTCAGGTATTCTATTTCTATGATGTGAGACGGGGTCTAAGCTTTGTGTTGTGACGATATTGATGAGCTTGAGGTATAACCCTTCCATTTGAGTCATTCTTTATGATTTGAGTATGTTCAGATCGTTTCTTAATGGTGCGCGTATTATGCAAGTTGTGGCTTAGGCCTATGTTGAGGTGTCATATCACCAGAGGGGTGTGTTTGGTCAGAAGAGATCATTGGAATCATTAATGTATACGATCGGATTTGATCTCAGCTTGTTGAAAGGATAATATCGAGGTCTAGCTCGGAATCTGCTGTGGTATTAGTCAAAAGGGAAGAAATGCCTTCATGAATGATTGGTATGAGAAATGGTTATGGTTTACTGCATTTTTCATCATCATTTGGTATGATACGAAAGTGTTGGAGTGAAACTTTAGTTAATAAGAGGTTTTCTATCGGTATTTGGTTGTTGTGGGTAACCACTGTGAATAGAAGTTATCATTTCGAGTGCTTCAATTATGTGGTATATCATATTATTTCATTGAGGTTGCAAGTATGGGTTATTACAGCTGGTCCGGGACTATTCAAAATATATGTGTGAGGTTTTGATCGTATTGATGGTTTCAGAAGTGAAAACGGGTAGTTCTGTGAATTATGGGCTAGACTAGATTGGGTTCAGCTATGTTATATTGTCGGACCTATAAGAGATAGGGTGATGTGGGATCATCCCGGGTATATGCTTGGTAAGGTCATTTAGCTATTGGTTGGCTTCTAGGACAACCCTGGGTACGCTCGAGGACGAGCGTTTGTTTAAGTTGGGGAGGATGTGACGACCCGACTCATCGTCTCATGTGTTACTGCTCAGTTTCCCCCATTTTATGCTTCTTCATGTTCCATTATAAGTATATGGTGTGTTAGAGTTGAACTGGATTAGTTTTGATAAGAAATGAGACACTTAGTCTCTTTAAGGAAAGCTTAAGTTGGAAAAGTCAATCGAATGTTGACTATTGAGTTAGACGGCTCGGATGTGATTTTCGGTGATTCGGTTAGCTTCGGGGGGTGATTTGTGACTTAGGAGCATGATCGGAATTGATTTTAGAGGTCTTGTGTAAAATTAGGCTTGAATTGGCGAAGTTAGTATTTTGGCGAAAACCGGTTGATATGTGAGATTTTGATCCGAGGGTCGGAATGGAATTCCGAGAGTTGCAGTAGCTTCTTTAGTTGATTTTGGATATGTGTGCAAATTTTCAGGTTATTCGGACATCGTTTGGTCGGGTGTTTGACCGAATGCGTGTTTCGGATGTTTTTAAAGAACTTAGGCTTGAATCCGATGTGATTTGATGGTTTCAGCGTTGTTTGATGTGTTTTGATGATTGGAACAAGTTTGAATGATGTTATGGGTTATGTTGTTGCTTTTGGTTAAGGTCCTGGGGACCTTGGGGTGATTTCGGGTGGCTAACTGGATGAAATTTGGATTTGGAGCTTTCAAATGTTGCTGATATCTGGTATTCTCGCTTCTGCGAGTCTTGGACCGCAGAAGCGGACCCGTTTAAGCGAGTGGTTGACCGCAAAAGCAGTTAGGAGGCCTGGACGCCTGGTTTTGTAGAAGCGTTTGTGTAGCCGCAGAAGCAGACTCGCTTCTGCGACGTTGTTACCACAGAAGCGGTTTGGTTCGAGAAATTGGACTTCCGCAGAAGCGGAAAGGAAGGGCACTGAAGCGTTCCCGCAGAAGTGGGGTAGGGACCGCATAAGCGAAAATGCCGGGCTGATTAATTAATATTTCCTCCGCGAGCTAGGCATTATTTTCCACCATTTTTGAGCGAGCTTTGAGAGCTTTGAGGTGATTTTGAAGAGGAATTCAAGGGAGAATGATTAGAGGTAGTTCCTTGGCCTAAATACATGAGATTATGTTAGATTTAATATGAAATTGGTTGAAATTCATTAAAAAGGGGTAAAGCTAGGGCTTGAGTTTTGATATTTTAAATTGGGATTTGATAGGTCATTTGAACTCGGATTTGGGAGTTCTTGGTATGTATGGACTCGTGGGGAGATGAGGAATCTGGTAATGTGAGTTTTATAATTTTTCGAGAAGTGGGTCCGGGGCTCAGGTTTTGCTAGTTTGGAGATTTTTGCAATATTTTGATTGTTTTCGATTGGGTATTATTCCCTTGGCATAGTGTGATGAATTCACTCTGCTTTTGGTTAGATTTGACGTGCGTGGAGGCCGGTTTGAGGGGCAAAGGCATCGCAGGCTAGAGATTTCGCCGGTTCGAGGTGAGTAATACTTATAAATGATATCCTGAGGGTTTGAAACCCCGGATGTGCACATCATAGTGCTGTATCGAGGTGACTTGCACGCCGGATAGGGAGCGTGGGGTAAAGCACCGTTGGGGATTGTGACTTGGTCCGTCCCGATTGATGAAATTACTACGTATTTGGCTGAAACTACTTGTTATCATCATAATTTGGACTGATTGCCATGTTTGGGCTTCGTGCCAACTATGCGAATCCATCAGGGATTGATATCGCAGTTTTCGCATTATTTTTGCATACTATTTGATCTCGGTCTAGGGTTTTAATGCTGTTTTTCAAATTCGGCCATTTTTCATAATTTGAAAACTTAAATGATATCTTACTGATGTTTTGAACTAAGAACTGTTATTTGGATATTGCCCTAGTGGCTTATGCGCATTTCTATATTGAGCATGGATCGGGCTGCGCACCGCAGCAGTGTTATATATGCATTACTGGACTGAGGATGGATCGGGCTACACGTCGCAGCGGTGTGATATTGATATTGCGCTTGGGCTGTAGGAGCCTTTCCGGAGTCTGAAACCCCACAGTGAGCGCAGGTACCCAAATGGATCTGGTTGTATGCCGCAGCGGTCATATGCATTGTATTGCATTCATGCATCGGTTCCTGTTTGTACTACGTGTCATGACATTCTGCACTTGCATTTCATTGGCATCCATGCTACTTCTTGCACTGTTGACCAGATACCCTGGTGTTATTTGTTGGTGGAGTGCTATGCCCGAAGGGCTGATTTGTGTGCTGACTTGCACTATCTGTTTTGCAATCATTTGCTTAATTGTCAGAAAAGGGTATTTTCAAAGAGGTTTTCAACTGACCAGATATTTCTAAAGGATTTTTCACGGTTTTACTGTTTTCTCAAAGGGTTGTACTATCCTATATAGCATGATGGAGTGCTCTTATGTGATTTCTTGCCGCTCAGTTATTATTTACTCTTATTACTCACTGAGTTGGAGTACTCAGTTTAGTCTCTGCACCTCGCGTGCAGTTGCAGGTATTGTTCACCCGGTAGCAGGTTACTAGCTGATTGAAGGTATGACTATTGAAGCTGAGCAAGGTGACTGCCAGCTTTTTCGGTACCAGACGTTGTCTTTAGAATTCTGAAATTTATTTCTTGTATACTATTGGCCCTATAGTTGTGTCCAGGTTTTTTTCTTTAGATGCTCGTGACTTGTGACACCCCGGTCGGGTTGTGCTAGGTGGTAAATATCAGTTATTAATGCCATTAAGTTGTATTATTCATTCATTTGTGTTTATTAACTGTTAAAAAGGGGCATTGTTGTTCTATTGGCTGGTCTTTTCTTCACGAGAGGCGTTATCATGACCGAGTTTGGGAATTAGGTCGTGACAAGTTGGTATCGGTTAGCGGAGATTTTCATCCTGGAGATTGTATAGTTGCATGGGGTTCCAGTTTCCATTATCTCAAATAGGGGTACTCAGTTTACTTCCTAGTTTTGGAGGACTTTTCAGCGAGAGTTGGGCACACAGGTAGAGTTGAGCATGGCGTTTCATCCTCAGACGGACGGGCAGTCCGAGCGTACATCCAGATATTGGAAGACATGTTGCGTGCCTATGTTATTGATTTTGGAGATTCTTGGTCTGAGTTCCTACCACTTGTAGAGTTTGCTTACAACTACAGCTATCAGTCCAGCATTCAGATGGTACCGTATGAGGCCTTATATGGGAGACAATGTAAATCTCCGATTGGTTGGTTTGAGCCCGGCGAGGCTAGGATATTGGGGACAGAGTTGGTCCAGGATGCCTTAGATAAGGTGAAAGTGATCCAAGAGAAACTTCGTACAGCTCAGTCGCGTCAGAAGAGTTATGCGGACAGAAAGGTTCGAGATGTATCTTATATGGTGGGCGAGAAGGTCTTATTGAAGGTTTCGCCTATGAAGGGCGTTATGATATTTGGAAAAAAAGGGAAGTTGAGTCCACAGTTCATTGATCCTTTTGAGATACTCAGGAGGATTGGAGAGGTGGCCTATATGCTTGCTTTGCCACCTAGCTTATCAGGGGTTCTTCCAGTATTTCATGTTTCTATGATTTGGAAGTATGTTGGAGACCCGTCTCATGTATTAGACTTCAGCACAGTTCAGTTAGATGATGATTTGACCTATGATGTGGAGCCACTGGCTAATTTGGGTCGTCAGGTTCGGAGGTTAAGGTCAAATGATATAGCCTCGGTGAAGGTGTAGTGGAGAGGTCGGCCCATGGAGAAGGCTACCAGGGAGACCAAGTAGGAGATGCGGAGCAGATATCCTCACCAATTTGGGGCTTCAGGTATGTTTCTTTACCGCTCGAGGACGAGCGTTTGTTTTAGTTAGGGAGGATGTGACGACCCAGCCCGTCGTCATGTGAGTTACCACCCCGTTTTTCCCATATTATGTTTCTATATGTTTCAATATAAGTCTTTAAGGTGACCGGGTAGAATTGGATTGGTTTTAGATGGAAATGAGACACTTAGTCTCTTAAAGGGAAGCTTGTTTTGGAAAAAGTCAACCGAAAGTTGACTATTTAGTTAGAGGGCTCGGATGTGAATTCCGGTGATCTGGTTAGCTTCGGGGATGATTTGTGACTTAGGAGTGTGATCGGAAGTTATTTCGGTGGTTCGGTGTATAATTAGGCTTGAATTGGCGTGAATTTTGGCGAATTCCGGTTGATAGGTGAGATTTTGATCCGATGGTTGGAATGGAATTTCGAGAGTTTCAGTAGCTCCGTCAGGTTATTTTGGATATGTGTGCAAAATTTCAGGTCATTCGGATGTGTTTTGGTCGAGTTTTTGATCAAATGCGTATTTCGGAAGTTTTTAAGAAACTTAGGCTTGAATAAGAGGTGATTTGATGGTTTTAGCGTTGTTTGATGTGTTTTAAGGGTTGGAACAAGTTTGAATGTGGTTTTAGGGTGATTTGGTATTTTTGGTTGAGGTCCCGGGGGCCTCGGGGTGAATTCGAGTGGTTAAACAAGAGTTTTTGAAGTTTGCTACAGGTCTGTTGTTGCTGTCATCTGGTATAAGGGGTTGCAGAAGTGGTTAGGCATGGTCTAGGGTAATTCTGCAAAAGCGGAAGATGGTCTCTTCAGTCGGTCCGCAGGAGCGAACATTTTACCGCAGAAGCGGTTTTGAGAGAACTGCATAAGCGGAGTCTGAGTCGCACAAGCAAAGAGTTGGTTTTTAAGTGAGAACCACATAAGCGGATTTTTGGCCGTAGAAGCGGTCCCGCATAAGCGGAAGCGGGATCGCAGAAGCGAAAGTCACTGTGGACAGAAGGGTTTTAAATGTTATATTTCTTCCACGAGCAAGAGGTAGTTTCCACTATTTTTGGGCGACTTGGAGAGCTTTGGGCGAGAATTTTCGAGGGTTTTGACAGAGAATCGATTGGAGGTATGTTCCTTGGCCTGATTATTCGAGTTTATAGTAGATTTATCGTGGAAATTAGTGGCAATTCACCAAAATGGGGTAAGTTAGGGCTTGAGAGGTTATAATGTTAAAATGGAATTTGGAGGGTCAAATGGACTCCAATTTTGGAAAATTTGATATGTACGAACCCGTGGCGAGACCAGGAATCTGGTGATATGAAATTTGTAATTTTTTGAGAAGAGGGCCCGGGGCTCGGGATTTGCCAACTTCGTGATTTTTGGTGTTTTTCAAGTTCTTTCGATTGGGTTATGTTTCATTAGTCTATTGTAATGTATTCCTTGTGGTTTTGACCATATTCGGCGCGAGAGGATGTGGATTCGAGAGGAAAAGACATAGCGGACTAGACTTGTGGCTAGTTTGAGGTGAGTAATAGATTTAGATGATGACATGAGGGTTTGAAACCCCGGTATATCACAATGTGACGCTATATTGAGGTGAGACACGTACTCTATGATGAGTGCGGGGTTATTTGTGATTGGGGACTATGGTTCAGTCCGCCCCGAGTGATGATCAAACTGTGTTCTTGAGTAGAGGTTAATTGGTAAACAACCTACTTGGATCTTATGAATGTATTTGGGCAGTGTGCCGATTATTTGAATCCCTTAGGGATTATTATCACTCCTTCCATGATGCTTAGTGTGTTATATTATTTCAGTCCTGAGTTAAACACTGTTTTGAAAATTCTTAGTCACATTCCTAAGATTTTAAAAACTTAAACTATATCTTACTAATAATTGGAACTGAGAACTATAACTTGACTTTGTTGTATGGCCCACATGCATATTCTGGACTGAGTTTGGATCGGGCTGCACGCCGCAGTGATGATATGATAATATTGTGCTTGGGCTGTAGGAGACCCTCCATAGTCTGAACCCCCACAGTGAGCACGGGTACCCAAATGGATCGGGCTGCGCGCCGCAACAGTCATGTGCATTACATTACATTCATACATTGATATTTGTCTGTCATTGTCTTATTGCCATTTTCACCGTTAATTTTGCTAAACTGTTGTCGGTAGCTTTACATTGTGGTATTTTGGGTAATTTCATTCTCAATCATTATATATTCTTATTACTCACATAGTTGGAAGTACTCATTTTTATCCCTGCACCATGTGTGCAGATTCAGGTGTTCCGGAGGCTTAGTAGCATTGTTGCTGCTCTCCAAATTATCTCAGGAGTTGTCGAGGTAGCTGCCTGGCATCCGCAGGACCCAACTTCTCCCCCTTATCCATTTATATTTCCTCATCCTAGACTTATGTATTTTGAGAATTTATTACTCAATTGTATTTAGAGGCTCTAGACTCGTGACCCCAGATCTTTTGGGAGTTATATTGGTATTACTATGGCTTTCTGTATTGTTTCTATCTATTGTCAGATTTATTAATCTTTCTAACTGTTATAAATATCTAATTAACTGGTGATGAGTTTTCATACTGGGGTTGAGAGTGTTACAATGGTCGGGCTTGCCTAGCAATTGTGTTGGGCGCCATTACGACTGGGGTTGGGGTCGTGACAAGTTGGTATAATTTAGTATATATTAATGGATTTATATTATCGCTGGCAAATTTTTGAGCATTGTGCGTTGGTGCAAGTCTTCGGAAGAATGTAGAATGCCGGTTGTGGATCTTCGGAGCGAGGTGAGTCTTCTTTCTAACCTTGTGAGTGGGAATTTACCCCATAGGTGAAGTAATTGATTATGTGCTCTTATTTGTAGGGGCTACGTACGTATGAGGTGACGAGAGTCCGTGCGTAGCTCCTATTATGCTATTGTCGGGGTAGTCTAGGACCCAAAAGCATGTTATACTTGGATTAGTTGTGAACCCATTGATGGCTTGAAATGCTTAAATCATATTAAATTAATAAACAAATTTTTAAAAAAGACTTAAGCTTTATTAAAGAGAATTGGCTTTTCTTGGATATTTGCTTCATGTTGACTTCTTGACTAATTGTCTGTCGGCGTGTGTTTACTTTGGAACGGGCCGAATGCCTTGGCAGATTAATAGATGCATCTATAAACGCGCAGTCGACCCTCGGCAAGTGCACATTTATTTCTGTTGGATCGGACCGTCTAGCTCGGCATGCTACTTGGATGATCCCGAAAGATCGAGAGTGGATTAGGAGGTTTGTGGATGGCCTCAACTATCCACTCCGCATTTTGATGACCAGAGAGAGGGTTATAAGTGCTTCGTTTGAGGAGGTAGTCGACATGGCTCGAGAGATTAAGATGACTCACCGTCGGGAGCGTGATAAGAGGGCGGCCAAGCGGCCTTGAGGTTCAGGTAGCTTTAGTGATGCTCCATCTAGGGGCCGTTCCAGCGTGGAAGAGGTCGTTCCTTCAGACCTCCTCAGTCAGGTCGCACAGTGGGGCTTCTTTAGGCCATGGTCATCAGGGATTTCAGCAGGGCCAGTCTTAACTTAGTGCCCTTCCAGTGCAAAGCTCTACTCCTGCTTCTTCAGCCCAGGGTTCATTTGCAGTGAGGGGTTCCCTTCAGTCCCTTTCTCCAGCACCGGGTAGTCATTATGAGTATGGTGAGTTTGGTCACATGAGGTGACAGTGTCCTCGGCTTTGCGGTGGTTGGTCTCAGTAGAGGGATCGGCCCTTCTCTTCTACTCCATCTATTTTAGCACCCTTCTAGTCAGGTAGGGGTGGGGGCCAGACAGCTAGGGGCCGCCCTAGTGGTGGAGACCGATCTAGTGGTGGTCAGGCTCGATTCTATGCTCTTCCAGACAGGAGGGACGCCATTGCATCAGATGCTGTTATCACAGGTATTATCTCAGTCTTCCACAGGGATGATTCTATCTTATTTGATCCCGGATCTACATACTCTTATGTGTCTTCACATTTTGCCCATCATCTGGGTACGACCCGTGATTGTCTTTCTTTGCCCGTGCACGTATCTACCCCGGTGGGTGATACTATTATTGTGGATCATGTATATCGATTTTGTCTGGTGACTATTGGGGGTTTGGAGACCCGAGTTGACTTGTTGTTGTTGGTCATGGTAGATTTTAATGTGATTCTGGGTATGGATTAGCTATCTCCGTACCATGCTATTCTGGACTATCATGCCAAGACAGTTACGTTGGCTATTCTGGGTGTTCCAAGGATTGAGTGGCGAGGTATGATTGACTATGAACCCAGCAGGGTGATCTCTTTCCTAAAGGCCCAATGGATGGTTGGGAAAGGTTGTTTATCGTACTTGGCTTTTGTGAGGGATGTTGGAGCTGAGACTCCTAGTCTTGATTCTGTGCCCGTTGTGAGAGATTTCTCTGATATGTTTCCAGCAGACCTTCCAGGCATGCCGCCAGACAGGGATATTGATTTCGGTATTGATCTGGTGCCAGGCACTCAGCCCATTTCCATTCCTTCATATCGTATGGCACCAGCGGAGTTGAAGGAACTAAAGGACCAGCTTCAGGAACTCTTAGATAAGGGGTTTATTCGTCCCAGCATGTCACCGTGGGGTGCACCGGTCCTATTTGTGAAGTAGAAGGATGGAACAATGAGAATGTGCATTGACTACAGGCAGTTGACCAAGGTGACAGTAAGAACAAATATCCACTACCGCGTATTGATGATTTGTTTGACCAACTCCAGGGATAAAGGGTATTCTCCAAGCTTGATCTTCGTTCAAGCTATCACCAGCTGAAGATTAGGGATTCTGATATTATGAAAACAACTTTCAGGATGAGATATGGGCACTATGAGTTTTTGGTTATGTATTTCGGGTTGACTAATGCCCTAGCCGCGTTCATGCATCTGATAAACAGCGTATTTCGGTCGTATCTGGATTCATTTGTTATAGTTTTCACTTATGACATCCTGATGTACTCGCGTAGCCAGGAGGAGCATGCTCAGCACTTGAGAGTGGTATTACAGAGATTGGGGGAGGAGAAGCTTTATGCAAAGTTCTCCAAGTGTTAGTTCTGGCTTGGGTCTGTGGCTTTTCTGGAACACGTGGTGTCTAGTGATGGTATTCAGGTTGATCCAAAGAAGATAGAGGTGGTGCAGAGTTGGCCTAGACCGTCCTCAGCCACGGAGATTCAGAGTTTCCTCGATTTGGCAGGTTATTATCGCCGGTTCATCTTGGGTTTTTCATTTATTGCTTCGCCCTTGACTAAGTTGACGCAAAAGGGTGCACCATTTGTATGGTCGGACAAGTGCGAGGAGAGCTTTTAGAAGCTCAAGACAGCTTTGACCACAACTCCAGTGTTAGTTTTGACATCAGCTTTAGGATCTTACATCATGTATTATGATGGTTTGAGAGTTGGGATCGGATGTGTGTTGATGCAGGATGGTAGAGTCATTGCATATGCTTCTTATTATTTGAAGCATCATGATAAGAAATACCCCGTACATGATTTGGAGTTGGTTGCTATAGTTCATGCTTTGAAGATTTGGAGGCACTACCTATATGGCGTATCTTGTGAGGTATATACTGATCATCGCAACCTTCAGAATTTGTTTAAAAAGAATGATCTTAATTTGAGGCAGCGAAGGTGGCTTGAGTTACTCGAGGACTATCACATTACCATTTTGTATCATCCGGGGAAGGCCAATGTAGTTGTCGATGCTTTGAGCCGGAAGACGGTGAGTATGGGTAGTTTGGCATACATTCCAGTTGGGGAGAGGTCCTTTACAGTTGATGTCTAGGCTTTGGCCAATCGGATGGCGAGGCAAGATATTTCGGAGCCTAGTCGGGTATTGGCTTGGGTAGTTTCTCGGTCTTCCTTGTATTACCACGTCAGAGTGCGCCAGTATGATGATCCGCATTTGCTTGTCCTTAAGGACAAGGTTTAGCATGATGATGCCAGGGATGTGACTATTGATAGTGATGGCATGTTGAGGATGCAGGGCCGGATTTGCGTGCCCAATGTGGATGGGCTTCAGGAGTTGATATTGGAGGAGGCCCACAGCTCGCGGTATTCTATTCATCCAGGTGCCGCGAATATGTATCAGGATTTGAGATAGCATTACTGGTGGAGGAGGATGAAGAAGGATATTTTAAGTCATGTAACTCGGTGTCTTAACTGTCAGTAGGTCAAGTATGAGCATCAGAGGCTAGGTGGTGTACTTCAGCGGACGGATATTCCCGAGTGGAAGTGGGGGAGGATTACTATGGATTTTGTGAGTGATCTACCTCGGACAGCGAGGAAGTTTGATTCGATTTGGGTGATTGTGGATCGGCTGACCAAGTCCGCGCACTTCATTCCGGTGTGTACTACCTATTCTTTGGTGCGGCTAGTGGAGATTTTCATCCGGGAGATTGTACGGTTGCATGGGTTCCCAGTTTCCATTATCTCAGATAGGGGTACTCAGTTTACTTCCCAGTTTTGGAGAACTTTTCAGCGAGAGTTGGGCACATAGGTGGAATTGAGCACAGCGTTTCATCCTCAGACGGACGGGCAGTCCGAGCATACTATGCAGATATTGGAGGACATGTTGCGTGCATGTGTTATTGATTTTGGAGGTTCTTGGGTTGATTTCTTGCCACTTGTAGAGTTTGCCTACAACAATAGCTGTCAGTCCAGAATTCAGATGGCACCATATGAGGCCTTATATGGGAGGCATTGTAGACCTCCAGTTGGTTGGTTTGAGCCCGGCGAGGCTAGGCTATTGGGGACAGAGTTGGTCCAGGATGCCTTAGATAAGGTGAACGTGGTCTAGGAGAGACTTCGTACAGCCCAATCACATCAGAAGAGTTATACGGACAAGAAGGTTCGAGATGTATCTTATATGGCGGCGAGAAGGTCTCCTTGAAGGTTTCGCCTATGAAGGGCATTATGAGGTTTTGAAAGAAAGGAAAGTTGAGTCCGCGGTTCATTAGCCCCTTTGAGATACTCAGGAGGATTAGGGAGGTGGCCTATATGCTTGCTTTGCCACCCAGCTTATCAGGGGTTCATCAGCTATTTCATGTTTCTATGCTCCAGAAGTATATTGGAGACCCATCTCATGTATTAGACTTCAGCACGGTTCCGTTGGATGATGATTTGACCTATGATGTGAAGCCAGTGGCTATTTTGGGTCGTCAGGTTCCGAGATTGATGTCAAAGGATATAGCCTCGGTGAAGGTGCAGTGGAGAGGTCGGCCCATGTAGGAGGCTAACTGGGAGACCGGGCAGGAGATGCGGAGCAGATATCCTCACCTGTTTGAGGATTTAGTGATGTTTCTTGACCCGCTTGAGGATGAGCATTTGTTTTAGTTGGGGAGGATGTGACGACCTAGCCCGTCGTCACATGAGTTACCGCCCTATTTTCCCCATATTATGTTTCTCTATGTTTCAATATCAGTATTTGAGGTGATCGGGTAGAATTGGATTGGTTTTAGATGGAAATGATACACTTAGTCTCTTAAAGGGAAGCTTGTTTTGGAAAAAGTCAACCGGAAGTTGACTATTTATTTATAGGGCTCGCATGTGAATTCCGGTGATCTGGTTAGCTTTGGGGGATGATTTGTGACTTATAAGCGTGATCGGAATTGATTTTGGAGGTCCGGTGTAGAATTAGGCTTGAATTGGCGAGGTTAGTATTTTGGCGAATTCCGGTTCATAACTGAGATTTTGGTCCGAGGGTCGGAATAGAATTTTGAGAGTTGCTGTAGCTTCGTTAGGTGATTTTGGATATGTGTGCAAAATTTTAGGTCATTCGGACGTCGTTTGGTCGGGTTTCTGATCGAATGTTTGTTTCGGAAGTTTTGAAGAAACTTAGGCTAGAATCCATGGTGAATTGATGATTTTAGTGTTGTTTGACATGTTTTGATGATTGGAACAAGTTTGTATGATATTTTGGTTATGTTGGTGCTTTTAGTTGAGGTTCCGGGGGCCTCGGGATGAGTTCCGGTGGTTGAACGAGAGAACTTGAAGTTGGAAATTTTGCTGGTTTTTGCTGCAGCAGGTGTTTCCATATCTGCAGAAAGGAGACCGCAGATGCGGCTTCGAGGAAGCAATAAGGGGTCGCAGGTGCGGTTTTTGGGGCTTTGGAATTTTCCGCAGAAGCAGACTGAGGTCTGCATAAGCGGTCACCGCAGAAGCGGTCCTGGACGACTTAAGGAAAACCGCAGATGCGGTGGGAAGGCCGCAAAAGCAGTAACTGCAGAAGCGGTAAGTTTGTCGCAGAAGCGAAAAGGACTGGGCCAAACCATTTAATTTAACCTTCGCGAATTTTTGAATGAACACAACATTTGCACTTCGGATTAAAAGGGTTTTGGGCAATTTTGAAGAGAGTTTTGAGGGCTTTCATCAGGTATGGATTCTTGGACTTAGCATACGTTATTATGGTGTAAAATCATGGATTAACACTAAAAACCCAAGGAATTAAAGGTTAAAAAAGGAGGTTAGGGCTTGAAGCTTAATAGAGTTAAACTAGGGATTTGAGAGGCCAAATGGACTCCGATTCTTGTGAATTTTATACGTACGGACTCGTGGAAAGACGAGGAATCGGGTGATGTGAATTTTGTAATTTTTCGAGAAGTAGGCCCGGGGCTCGAGTTTTTCCTAAGTAGGCCCGGGGCTCGAGTTTTTCCAACTTCGTGAGTTTTGGTATTTTTCGAGTTCTTTCAATTGGGTTATGTTTCATTAGTCTATTGTAATGTATTCCTTGTGGTTTTGATTAGATTCGGCATGCGAGGAGGTGGATTCGATAGGAAAAGGCATAGCGGACTAGACTTGTGGCCGGTTTGAGGTGAGTAATAGATGTGGATGATGACTGAGGGTTTGAAACCCCGGTATATCACACTGTGACGCTATATTAAGTCAAGACACGTACTCTATGATGAGTGCGGGGTCGTTTGTGATTGGGGACTATGGATCAGTCCACCCCGAGTGATGATCAAACTGTGTTCTTGACTAGAGGTTAATCGGTAAACATGCTACTTGGATATTATGAATGTATTTGGGTTGTGTGCCTATTATTTGAATCCCTTAGGGATTATTATCACTGCTTCCATGACGCTTAGAATTTTATATGATTTCAGTCCTGAGTTAAACACTATTTTGAAATGCTTAGTCACATTCCTAAGGTTTTAAAAACTTAAACTATATCTTACTAATAATTGGAACTGAGAACTATAACTTGACTTTGCCGTATGACTCACATGCATATTCTGGACTGAGTGTGGATCGGGCTGCACGCCACAGCGATGATATGATGATATTGCGCTTGGGCTGTAGGAGCCCCTCCGGAGTCTGAACCCCACAGTGAGCGCGGGTACCCAAATGGATCGGGCTACGCGCCACAGCGGTGATGTGCATTGCATTGCATTCATACATTAATATTTGTTTATCATTGTCTTGTTGCCATTTTCACCGTTATTTTTGCTAAACTGTTGTTGGTAGCTTTACATTGTGGTATTTCGGGTATTCTCATTCTTTGTCACTATATATACTTATTACTCACTGAGTTGGAACTACTCATTTTACTCCTTGCACCGTGTGTGCAGATTCAGGTGTTCTCTCCCCCTTATCCATTTATATTTTCGCATCCCAGACTTATGTATTTTGAGAACTTATTACTCAGTTGTATTTAGAGGCTCTAGACTCGTGACCCTAGATTTTTTAGGAGTTATATTGGTATTACTATGGCTTTCCGTATTTTTTCTATCTATTGTCAGAATTATTAATCTTGCTAACTGTTATAAATACCTAATTATCTGGTGATGAGTTTTCGTACTCGGGTTGAGAGTGTTACAATGGTCGGGCTTGCCTAGCAATTGTGTTGGGCGCCATCACGACCGGGGTTGGGGTCATGGCAAGTTGGTATCAGAGCCTAGGTTACTAGGCCTCACGAGTCATGAGCCGGTTTAGTAGAGTCTTGCGGATCAGTATGGAGACGTATTTATTTATCCTCGAGAGGCTGCAGAACCTTTAGGAAAACACTTCATATTCTTGGAATTCTTGTCGTGCGGCTTTGTTGGTCCGGGAAATAAGTTTCTGTATTCTATTCTCTTGCAGATTGCGAGGACCCGTGCTACCAGACGTGATGGACAAACACCATTACCACCCGTTGGTTGGCTTCTAGAACAACCCTGGATACGCTTGAGGACGAGCGTTGGTTTAAGTTGGGGAGGATGTGACGACCCGACCCGTCATCTCACGAGTTACCGCTCTATTTTCCCCATTTTATGCTTCTTCATGTTTCTTTATCAGTGTTTGGTGTGTTAGAGTTGATTTGGATTGGTTTTGGTATAAAGTGAGACACTTAGTCTCTTTAAGGAAGGCTTGTTTTGGAAAAGTCAACCGGATGTTGTCTTATGAGTTAGAGGGATCGGATGGGATTTCTGGTGATTTGGTTAGCTTCGGGAAGTAATTAGTGACTTCAGAGTGTGATCAGAATTGATTTTGGAGGTCCGATGTAGAATTAGTCTTGAATTGGCGAAGTTAGTATTTTGGCGAATTCCGGTTGATAGGTGAGATTTTGATCCGAGGGTCGGAATGGAATTCCGAGAGTTGCTGTAGCTTTGATATGTGATTTTTGATGTGCGTGCAAAATTTCTGGGCCATTCGAACGTCGTTTGGTTAGGTTTTTTATCGAATGAGTATTTCGGAAGTTTTAAAGAACTTAGGCTTGAATCCGATGAGAGTTGATGATTTTAGTGTTGTTTGATGGGTTGTGATGATTGGAACAAGTTTGGATAAGGTTTTAATTCATGTTGGTGCTTTCGGTTGAGGTCCCGGGGGCCTCAGGCTGATTTCGGATAGCTAACAGGATAAAATTCAAGTTGAGTAAATGGCAGATTTTACTGGCATCTGGTATGCTCGCTTCTGCGAAAATGGACCACAGATGTGTAATCTTGGTGGCAAAAGTGGTCTGGAGCTGAGTTGGGTAGTTTCACAGAAGCGGAACACATTTCGCTTAAGCGAGTCCGCAGAAGCGGGTTTCGCCTGGAGGTGAGGTTCCGCAGAAGCGGATATTTGTGTGCTAGAAACGGCCCTTGAGTTTTAATTAAATTCCGCATAAGCGGACAAAAATCGCAGAAGCGGGCATGGGGATCGCAGAAGCGGTAACCCCTGATGCCAGAAGGGTTTATATTCATTTTTGGTTCCGCGAGGCTTATGTTATTTCCACCATTTTTGAGCAAGTTTAAGAGCTCCTGGACGGAGTTGAAGGGAGATTTCGATTGGGAGTGATTGGAGGTATGTTCCTTGGCTAAATACATGAGATTATGATAAATCTAACATGGAAATTGGTTGAAATTCATCAAAAGGGGGTAAAGCTAGGGCTTGAAAATTTGTAATTTAAAAATGGAATTTGATGGGTCAAATGGACTCCGATTTTGGTAAAAGTGATATGTATGGACTCGTGGTGAGACGATGAATCCGGTGATGTGAATTTTGTAATTTTTTTAGAAGTGGGCCCGGGGCTCGGGTTTTGCTAGTTTCGAGATCTTGCTATATTTTGATTGTTTTCAATTGGGTATTGTTTCCTTGGCATAGTGTGATGTATTCGCCCTAATTTTGGTTAGATTCGACGCGCAAGTAGGCCGAATTTAGCGGCAAAGGCGTTGCGAGCTTGAGATTTTGCCGGTTTGAGGTGAGTAATACTTGTAAATGATATCCTGAGGGTTTGAAACCCCGGATTTACACATCATAGTGCTGTATCGAGGTGACTTGCACGCTGGATAGCGAGCGTGGGGTAGAGCACCGTTGGGGATTATGACGTGGTCCGTCCCGATTGACGAAATTACTACGTATTTAGCTGAAA
This sequence comes from Nicotiana glauca, assembly GCA_026770625.1. Classification (NCBI taxonomy): domain Eukaryota; kingdom Viridiplantae; phylum Streptophyta; class Magnoliopsida; order Solanales; family Solanaceae; genus Nicotiana; species Nicotiana glauca. Next base: position 44,206 of record MU721381.1, on the reverse strand, counting down.
CTACTTATTATCATCATAATTTGGACTGACTGCCATGTTTGGGCTTCGTGCCAACTATGTGAATCCTTCAGGGATTGATATCGCTGTTTTTGCATTATTTTTGCATACTATTTGATCTCGGTCTAGGGTTTTAATGCTGTTTTGCAAATTCGGCCATTTTTCGTGATTTGAAAACTTAAATGATATCTTACTGATGTTTTGAATTGAGAATTGTAATTTGGATATTGCCCTAGTGGCTTATGCGCATTTCAGGATTGAGCATGGATCGGGCTGCACACCGCAGCAGTATTATATATGCATTTATGGACTGAGGATAGATCGGGCTGCATGCCGCAGCGGTGTGATATTGATATTCCGCTTGGGCTGTAGGAGCCCCTCCGGATTCTGAAACCCCACATTGAGCGCGGGTACCCAAATGGATAGGGCTGCGCACCGCAGCGGTCATGTGCATTGCATTGCATTCATGCATCGGTTCTGGTTTTTACTACGTGTCATGACATTCAGCACTTGCATTTCATTGGCATCCATGGTACTTCTTGCACTGTTGACCAGATACCCTGGTGTTATTTTTTGGTGGAGTGCTGTGCCCGAAGGGCTGACTTGTGTGCTGACTTGCACTACTTGTTTTGCATTCATTTGCTTAATTGTTGGAAAAGGATATTTTCAAAGAGGTTTTTTAACTGAGCCAGATATTTTCTAAAGGATTTTCCCGGTTTTAGTGTCTTTCTCAAAGGGTTGTACTGTCCCATATAGCATGAGAGAGTGCTCGTATGTGATTTCTTACCACTCAGTTATTATTTACTCTTATTACTCACTGAGTTTGAGTACTCACTTTACTCCCTGCACCTCGCGTGCAGTTGCAGGTATTGTTCACCCGGTAGCGGGATTATTAGCGGATTGAAGGTATACCATTATAGCTGAGCAAGGTGACCGCCGGCGTTCATGGCACCAGACTTTGTCCTTTGATTCCAGAATTTTACCTTGTATATTATTATTGGCCCTATAGTTGTATTCAGTCTTCTTTAGATGCTCGTGACCTGTGATACCCAGGTCAAGTTGTGTTGGGTTGTAGATATCGATTATTCTTGTCATTAAGTTGTATTTATCTATTCATTTATGTTTAATAATTTTGAAAGAGGCATAGTTGTTATGTTGGCTGGCCTTGTCTTCACGAGAGGCGCCATCAAGACCGATTTTGGAAATTGGGCCGTGAAAAAAAATCGCCCTAGAGAGTTTATATTTTGAAAAGCTATGAAAAATGGTTGAAAATGCATCTAAGTGTGAATTTACAGGTTGCAGGTATCACAATTGCGAACCCAGACCCTGCTACTACTGCATTTTCAAAGTGACCTTCGCATTTGCGAGGTCGCTTTTGCAAACTTACTATCGCATTTGCTATGACAGGCCAAAACAGGGGAACGTGGCATTTGCGATGGATCAGTCGCATTTGCGAGGAATGGCTGGCCTGGGCTACTTCACATTTGTGACTTAGACCTCGCATTTGTGACTTAGCCCTCATATTTGTGAGTCAGGCTTCGCAAATGCGAAGCTTGTGGCCTGCAATACCCCAGATCACAATCAGCAACACCCTAAGTCCAAATTCCACTTCGTGGCCTATCCAAAACTCACCCTAGCCCTCGGAGCTCCAAACATGCACACCAACCTAAAAACATCATACAGACTTGCTCGTGTATTCAAATCACCATAATAACATCAACAACTATGAATTCAGCATCAAAATAATGAAATTACCTAAGAACTTCAAATATTCCAATTTTCTCAAATAAGGAGTTACGTCATTTCGAGTCCGTTTATAACCAAATTTCAAAGACTCCTCTTAAATCATATATAAGACCTGTACTGGGATCTGGAACTAAAATATGGGTCTGATACCAATGGTTTCAAACCAAAATTCTCTTCTTTACTTTATAATTGATTTAGAAAAACAATTTCTTTCAAAAATTCATTTCTCGGGTTTGGGACCTCGGAATTCGATTCCGGGCATACCCTAAAGTTCCATATTTTTCCATGGACCCTCCAGGACCATCACATTACGGATTTGGGTCCGGGTCCATTTACCCAAAATGTTGACCGAAGTCAACTTAAATTTATTTAAATGTCAAAACACTTCATTTTTCACATATTTTCACATATTGGCTTTCCGGCTACGTGCTCAAACTGCGCATGCAAATCAAGGTGAGTCAAAAAGAGATTTTTAAGGCCTCGGAACGCAGAGGATTGAGTAGAGCAAGTTGTTAAACCTGGGCATCGGAGAACGGATTTGCAGTTAGGATAGACATATACCTAATTGCTTTGCTTGGTCGATTTACAGCAAAATTAAAATGTGTTCTTGTTGATTCTAACTCCATAGACATATAGGCGTTAGGTTAGCATGAATAGGCGAGTAAGAACTCGACAGATTCTTATGAACAATATTAACCCTGTTAACCAATAAATTAGATAAATTAGTTAGTCAATTAAATCGAAGAATACAATAAGATTATTAGATAGCCTATGACCCTAGACTGTTTTCATTACATTGATAACATAAAAATCTGCTCTTCCAATGTTCAAAGTTCATTATTTATATTTCTTTATTTAATTAGTTTAGAATCAAATACTTTTAGGTTTTATTCTTATTTAGATAATTAGGATAGTGTAATTTAGCTAATAGTTGATCAAAAGTCCTTGATGGATCGGCATCCGACTTTTAGTCACTTTATTACTTGACTACCGCGTATACTTGCATGTACGTTTGGCCGCAACAAAAATCATCGTTAAAATTGACATTCACATTGATCAGCTATAAGCAGAAAAATTTAACAATAAAAAATAAATAAAGTAACTAGTTTTTTATCTATTAAAGTACATGGAACGTGGAATAATTATTCAATCATTATTTGAAATTATTACTATTATTTCCAACAATTAAAGAATTTTTTTTAGAACAATTGTTCTTGTACATAATCACAAATCCTAATTATGTTGTAAAAAATTTCTAATAGTGCCAAATGGAGCATTGTTCATAACATCCTCCTGAATCCCACAACTGCATTTTCCATTCACACAAAAGGGAATAGCATCGCGACATTGAAACGAACAATCCTTCCATGTTTTGCACGGTTCATCTGAACCTTTCACACTCTGCAAGCCTATAAGAAAATAAGAATTAAATTTTCATCATAAAGTATTATAATGTTTTGTTTGAGTAAGGTAACACAAAAGTACCAAACTCATGTAAAATAAAATGTCACCAGATAAAAGTAAAGTTTTATAGGCATACAAACATATCACAAAAAATTATGCTATAACATTCTCTCTCTAAGCTCTCGGTGCACGTTATGCTAACATACGCCAACTGACAATCAGTCATGGTGAGAAAGCGAGGTTGACCTAAGCTAGAACCACTAGTGACGGTCGGCGAAGCCATAAGTGCCACAGTAATTGCTGATACTTTAGCTAAATGATCTACCCAGCAGATAACAACACCAAGTGGGCATCACTTTCAACCTAATCCTCAGAAATTAGTTTCACCTAGCAACACTAAGGGACCGATGAAATGGATAGATCTCAGTGCAGTACAGATGAATGTAGCTACATCTTCATGTAAAGGCACGCCAACAAGCTCAAACATAGAGATTAAGAAGAACAAAGTGGATGCAGCATCAAGTGAGCTGAAGGTCAATGGAACAGTAACAAGAGAGCAAAAGAAGGAGAAAAAACCGCATGCAGCAATACCGGAGAAGGAGAAAACATGGGCAAATCTGTTTGCAGGGAACAGATCTTCAGAGAATGGTACAATATATCATATATTCCTCCAGAAATTGTTGATGGTAATATTGTGGTTAAAGAAGATAAAGAAGAAATTGAAGAACAGAACAAAAAATGGGAATGTGCCCTAATTATCTATGTGATTGGGGATATGCCTAGATATAGCCCAAGCATGGAGTAAAGTTAGTATACCAGATTTGTTTCTTCATGATGAAGGATATTACATAGCAAAATTTGATACCATAGGAGACTTGAAAGATATTATTTATGGAGTCTCTCTCTCTCTTAATCTCAAACCTCCCCTGTCCCTCCCCCCACCCAAATCGCCGCTACCATTACCCGTAACACTCACCTGCGACGACACCGAGCTACGACGATCCTCCACTGCCAGGTAAGTTTCCCTCACCCTCCTTTGTTTATTAAAAAAATACATTAATTTTTTTAATTGCTCCTAGTTTGGATATAAAAATTGATGTGTGTTAGCTAAAGTAAATCTAACGACCCGCGTGGTTGTTCTGCCTTGTAGAACCCTGTTCCCCTGAATGAAACTTCTCGTGCTTGCTTTAGCTAATTTATGACTTGCTGGGATGATTGGTTCGGGATTTGAAAAAGTTATGGGTGAAATAAGCCCATTTGATTTCTTATGATTTTCTTAAAAGATTAAGTTTGACTTATGTCAAAATTTTGAGCAAACGGACCCGGATTCGTGATTTGATGGTCCCGAAGGGTCTGTAGAAAAATATAGGACCTAGGCATATGCCCGAAATCAAATTCTGAGATTTTGAGTAATGAATTTTTATTAGAAATTGTTAATCTAAAGTTTTAAGGATTTAAAAAAACTAATTAATGATTGATTTCCTAGGTATCGGGCTCGTATCTTGGTTCTGAAGCTTGTTACAGGTCCAAAATATCATTTAAGACTTGACTGTAAAATTTAGTGTCAATCCGAGTAGTTTTAGGGCTTTTTGGCTCGTTGGAGGAAAATTAAGAACTTGAAGTTCATAAGTTTGATTCATTTGGTTTTAGGGGTGATTTCTAGATTTAGCGTTGTTTCGGGTGTTCTGAAGGTCGAGTAGGTCCTTCTTGTGATTTTGTACATGTAGGTATGTTCAGAAAGGGCCTGGGAGCCCCGAGCAGCAATTAGAGGAGGCTCGAGTTAAGTGGAAATTTTGAGAAAGGGTTGAGATAACCACACCTTTAGTTATTGGACCGCAGGTGCGAGACCGCACATGCGGTCCATGCATCGCATAAGCGACTCAGGTAAGCCAGGCCAGGAACCGCAGAAGCGCCTCCTAAGCCACAGATGCGATCCCAGTTCTTTAGCCCATTTTGGCAGATGCGACCCTTTTCTCGCAGATGTGAGACCGCACCTGACTGCAGATTCGGAAATCACTGAGGCAATGAGGTTCATTTAATTCGGGCTCCAAGTCATTTTTATCACTTTTTCACTCTTTCATTGGCGATTTTGGGAGCGTTGAAGAGAAGGTTTACACTTAGCATCAAGAGGTAAGTTTATCCCACCCATCCTTAGTTTAATACTTGTATTTTTAGGTAGATTGAACACTAGAACTTAGGAAAAATCAAAGGGTTAGAGCTAAAATCTAAGGTTTTGGCAAAGGATAAAATTGACCACGAGATTTAATGTGAAGTGAACTAGAAATAATATATTATTGATCCTTAGGACATAGAGAACAACTTCCTTTGAAAAATCTCAAAATCTAGGCACGTGGGCCTGGGATCGGATTTTAGGAAGCTTGTGTTAATGGTTGGGAAATTGCTTAAATAGCAAGAATTTGATCTTGTGAGTCTCCTTTATAACCTTGTAAGAGGGAATTGTCCCCATAGGTGTAATAATAGAATTAATTGATATTATGTGCAGGGGCTACGTACTTACTAGGTGACTAGAGCACATACGTAGCGACTATAATGTTAAGTCCAGGTAGTCTAGGACCCATAAGCATGTTCTAAGTGATATTCTTGTAACTTGATGATAAATTCGGATTCTTATAAGCTATTTTGATTAAGGTAAATGAGACTAGTGAAGGAACCTTATCCCGATTGTCCTTTTAATAGAGAATATTTGATATTCCTGTGAATAACTATTCCTCAGATATGTATATTGTCGTTGCTTGTTGATGAGCTTATTTATATTTTACTGCGTCACACAGATGATTCATGAGATGGCTAATATATGCATATATAGTTCGAGCCGTTCGATCCTCGGCATTGCACAATTTACTTTTATGTTGGATCGGGCCGTATGCCCCACGAAGTTACTTGCGCATGTTTTGCTTAGCATTTCTCTGATGAATGAGTTTAATATCTGTTTGCGATATATGCTAATATCCATGATAATATTTGGGAAAGAACTGTTATTCCATGACTATTAAATGCTATTTACTTGTACTATCCATGCTTATTATAAATTCTTCTCACATTATTTGACCCTAGTGAGTATCAAGTCGACTTCTCGTCTCTACTTCTTCGAGATTAGATGGGATACTTACTGCGTACATATTGTTTATGTGATCATACTACACTTTTGTACTCAATTGTACAAGGTCTGAGGCATGTACATCTGTCTATCAGTCGGGTGCACATCTCTGAGCAGATTCGAGACTTCTACGGTGAGCTGCTTCCCTTCCATGCCTGAAGAGGTCTTTCTTATGTATTTATGCTGTCTATTATGTTTCACATAGTAGGATAGAGTGATTCTTTTATATATTCTACTATTTTCCTGTAACTTGTGACACCAAGTCTTGGCACACATATTAGTAGACAATATTATTTTTGGGGTTGCATGATTATTATGACTTTTTTGATCATTTACGATTTATTTCCAACTTAAAAAATTATTTCTAATGATTTTTGGAGTAAAGGTAAATGAAAGTTATTTAGTATCCTTCCGTGTTGGCTTTCCCGGCAATGGTATTGGGTGCCATCATGACCTATTATGGAAATGGGTCATGACAAAATAGTATCAGAGCACTGGGTTCACTTATGTCTCACAAGTCATGTGCAAACAATAGAGTCTTGTAGATCGGTACGGAGAAGTTTGTATCTATCTTCAAGAGGCTATGGGGTATTAGGAAGAACTACTCTTTATTCATTCCGTTGTGCAGTGGTTGGTGTATTAAATTTCCCTTTTCTGTTCTCTCACAGACAGCACAACATGAGTATATTGGTGTCATATGGAGTTGACCCCAACCCCGGTCGTGATGGCGCCCAACATACTTCTAAGCAAGCCCGACCAATCCAACAACCTTAACCCTTTTTATACAGTTCATGATTCAATTAACACAAATAATTACTAAGTCACAATACTGAAACTCTGAAATATAATTAAAACATGCGGAAAACCCAAGTAGAAATACAACTACACCGCCCGAAGAATCCGGTGTCACAAGTCTGAGCCTCTAATACATGGGTGCCAACCTACTACATATTGCTCTAAAGAAATGCGGAAATAAAACAAATAGGTTAGATGGGAAGATCAGGAATGCAGACATCATGCAGCTACCTTGATGCTCCCAGATATGATGAGCGGCGGAGAAATCCTCACTCAGCCTCAGTGGGTGCACCTAGATCTGCACACAAGGTGCAGGGAGTAAAGTGAGTACTTCCAACCCAGAGAGTAATAAACATAAATGAAGGCTGAGAGTAAGAAATCCTGGATAGGCACAATGTAAGCTATAACTACAGCAGTTCAATCCAGATAATATCAACTAAATAAACCAATGAAAACAATGATGCTGCAACAGATAAGTAAATGAATGACAATCAATTAAAAAATGCAACAAATAGTACGGCACTCTCTAGTACCCGCTGCGGCGTATAGCCCGCTCCATTTATTTATTGTCGACGATGCTCACTGGGGGTGTGCAGATTCCGGAAGGGGCCCTTTACGGCCCAAGCACAATATCAAGCCATATCGTGGAATCCACTAGGCCTTAAGCCTCATATCAATATAAATATAATACTGCTGCGGCGCGCAGCCTGATCCCATACTCACTCCAGAATCATATAAGCCCCTCGGGCACGATAATATATAAATACTCATCCCAAACTTCATTAGAAATATTATTTAGGTTCCAAGTTTTGAGAAAAAGTGGCTGAGTTTGCAAAATAGTATTAAATACTCGGACTGAGTTCAAGTATCTGTAAATATGATAAGAAACCAGTAAAAACAATCCTTGAAGGATTCAAACGGTTGGCACGAAGCTCAATTATGATAATTAATCCATTTTTATAAGGATATCTACTAAGCTTCAATCAATTAGGTAGTAATTTTCTTAAGCGGGACGGACCAATTCACAATCTCCAGTGGTGCTCTACCCCACGCCCATTATCCGGCGTGCAAGTCACCTCAATATAGCACTACGATGCGCAAATTTGGGGTTTCAAACCCTCGACACAACATTTACATCTATTACTAACCTCAAGCCGGCCAAAATCCTAGCTCGCTATGACCTTGCCTCTCAAATCAACCTCCTCGCGCGTTGAATCTGACCAAAACCACAATGAATACATCACATCATGCTATAAGATCAATACCCAATCGAAAAGAATGGAAAAACATCAATAATCCCGAAATTAACAAAAACCGAGCCCCGAGACCACTTATTGAAACTTAGAAATTTTTACATAAAAGTGTTCTTCGTCTTCTGCCGATTCCGTACATATAAAGAACACCAAAATCGGAGTCTGTTTGACCTCTCAAATCGACCCCTAAAGGTCTCATAATCTCAGGCCCCAAAATAATATTTTTCTACTGTTTTTTATGAATTAAAGGCTGGGATTATGGTCTATAATCACCCATAAATGAGTTTTAATAATCAAATCACTTACCTCTGTGATACCCACATATTTTCGCTCTTAAAAATTGCCTCAGAAGCTTCTTCCCGTTCAAAAATTGGAAGAAAACTCGACCTGCTCATTATAGGTATACTGTTCACGCGTTTTACTTGTCCCAATGGATTCCTTGTGAAATTATAATGAATTTAGGCTTTTGAATCACTCAATTTAACCTTATAGTGAAGGAGATATATAGGTTTTAAGATTTGCAAATAGTGAAGGTTTTTAATACGCCGTCAGGGGCAATTTCGTCATTAACCTGAAAATCTGGGCAACCATGGTAAGATGGCCATAAAATCCTCATACGATGTCCAAATTCAACGATTTTTTTACTACGGGTCTATAATTACGATACGGATCTAATGTTTCATTCAAAATAGTAATCGAAGCTCAGTTGTTCAATATGATATCATTTATGCCTAAAGAAACAACGTCAAAGCATAAGAAAAACGAGCACAACGCAACCCAAACCTATCCGAAACTCACCAGAGCTCCTCGGGACCGCATATGAACATACTAACACGTCACATATGATCATTCAAACTTAGTTGTACTCTCAAAACACAAAAACTAACATCAAAACACCAAATTTATATCGGATTCAAGCCTAAGTTCTTCTAAAACTTTCGAAACACGCATTTGATAAAAAACCCAAGCAGATCACCTCTGAATAACCTAAAATTTTGTGCACACATCCCAAATCACCTAACAAAGCTACAACAACTCTTGGAATTCCATTCCGACCCTCGGATCAAAATCTCACCTATCAACCGGAATTCGCCAAAATACTAACTTCGCCAATTCAAGCCTGATTCTATACCGGACCTCCAAAATCACTTCCGATCACATTCATAAGTCATAAATCATCCCCCAAAACTAACCGAATCGTCAGAATCCACATCCGAGCCCTCTAACTCATAGGCTAACATCCGGTTGACTTTTCCAAAATAAGCTTTCCTTAAAGAGACTAAGTGTCTCATTTCCTTCCAAAAATCAACCCAATTCAACTCGTTCACACAAGAAACTAATAATGAAGCATAACAAAGCAGGAAATGGGGGAAACGGAGCGATTCTCATGAGACGACGGGTCGGGTCGTCACATGTTTCTTCCCCTCTTTTCTTCCTTCTCTCTTCTCTCTCTCAATCTCAAACCTCCCCTGTCCCTCCCCCACACAAATTCCCGCTACCATAACCTACAACACTCACCGGCAACGACGCCGAGCTGCATCCCCATCAACAATCCTCCACTGCCAGGTAAGTTTCCCTTACCCTCCTTTGTTTATTAAAAAAATACATTAATTTTTTTTTAATTGCTCCTAGTTTGGTTATAAAAATTAATGTGTGTTAATTAAAGTAAATGTAACAACCCGCATGGTCGTTCTACCTTTTAGAACCATGTTCCCCTAAATGAAACTTCCCATGCTTGCTTTAGCTAATTTACGACTTGCGGGAACGGTTGGTATGGGATTTGGAAAAGTTTTGGGTGAAATATGCCCATTTGATTTCTTATGATTTTCTTAAAAGATTAAGTTTGACTTTGGTCAAAATTTTGAGTAAACGGACCTGGGTTCATGATTTGACGGTCCCTGAGGTTCTATAGGAAAAAATGGGACCTAGGCGTGTGGCCGAAATCATATTCCGTGGTTCGTAGCCCGAGTAATGAATTTTTATTAGAAATTGTTAATCTAAAGTTTTAAGGATTTAAAAAAACTAATTAATGATTGATTTTTTAGATATCGGGCTCGTATTTTAGTTTCGAAGCTCGGTACAGGTCCAAAATATCATTTAAGACTTGCGTGTAAAATTTGGTGTCAATCCGAGTAGTTTTAGGGAATTTTGGCTCGTTGGAGGAAAATTAAGAACTTGAAGTTCATAAGGTTGATTCATTTGGTTTTAGGGGTGATTTCTAGATTTAGGGTTGCTTCGGGTGTTCCGAAGGCTCGAGTAGGTCGTCTCGTGATTTTATACTTGTCAGTATGTTCAGACGGAGCCTGGGAGCCCCGAGCATCAATCAGACGAGGCTCGAATTAAGTGGAAATTTTTAGAAAGGGATGAGGTTGCTGCTTCTGTCATAACCGCACCTTTTGTTATTGGACAGCAGGTGCGAGACCGCACATGCGGTCCTTGCATCGCAGAAGCGACTCAGGCAAGCCAGGCCAGGAACCGTAAAAGCGGCTCCAAAGCCGCAGATGTGATCCCAGCTCTTTGGCCAATTTTCGCAGATGCGACCCTTTTCTCGCAGATGTGGGACCGCAAATTCAGAAATCACCGAGGCAGTGAGGTTCATTTAATTCGGGCTCCAAGTCATTTTAATCACTTTTTCACTCTTTCATTGGAGATTTTGGGAGCTTTGAAGAGAAGGTTTCCACTTAGCATCAAGATGTAAGTTTATCCCACTCATCCTTAGTTTAATACTTGTATTTTTAGGTAGATTAAACACTAGAACTTAGGAAAAATCAAAGGGTTAGAGATAAAACCTAGGGTTTTGGCTAAGGATGAAATCGATCACGAGATTTAATGTGAAGTGATCTAGAAATAATATATTATTGATCCTTAGGACATAGAGAACAACTTCCTTTGAAAAATCTCAAAATTCAAGCACGTGGGCCCGAGGTCGAATTTTAGGAAGCTTGTGTTAATGGTTGGGAAATTGATTAAATAGCTTAGATTCGATCTTGTGAGTCTCCTTTATAACCTTGTAAGAGGGAATTGTCCCCATAGGTGTAATAATCGAATTAATTGCTATTATGTGCAGGGGCTACGTATGTACTAGGTGACGAGAGCACGTGCGTAGCGATTATTATGTTAAGTCCGGGTAGTCTAGGACCCATAAACATGTTCTAAGTGATATTCTTGTAACTCGATGATAAATTCGGATTTGTATAAGCTATTTTGATTAAGGTAAATGAGACTAGTGAAGGAACTTTATCCCGATTGTCCTTTTAATAGAGAATATTTGATATTTCATTGAATAATTATTCCTCAGATATGTATATTGTCGTTGCTTGTTGATGAGCTTATTTATATTTGATCGTGTCACATAGATGATTCGCGAGAGGGGTAATATATACATCTATGGTTCGAGCAGTTCGATCCACGGCAGTGCATAATTTACTTTTATGTTGGATCGGGCCTTACGCCCCACGAAGTTACTTGCACATCTTTCGCTTAGCATTTCTCTGAGGACTAAATTTAATATCTGCTTGTGATATAGGCGAATATCCATGATAATATTTGGGAATGAACTGTTATTCTATGATTATTGAATGCTATTTACTTGTACTATCCATGCTTATTATAAATTCTTCTCACATTATTTGACCCTAGTGAGTATCAAATCAACCTCTCGTCTCTACTTCTTTGAGATTAGACGGGATACTTACTGCTTACATATTGTTTATGTACTCATACTACACATCTGTACTTAATTGTACAAGGTCTGAGGTAGGTACATCTGGCTATCAGTCGGGTGCACATCTTTGAGTAGATTCGAGACTTCTACAGTGAGCTGCTTCCCTTCCATGCCGTTCAGCAGCATGAAGAATTCTTTCTTATGTATTTATGCTGTCTATTATGTTTCAGATAGTAGGATAGAGTGATTCTTTTACATATTCTACTAGTTTCCTACAGCTTCTGACACCAGGTCTTGGCACACATATTAGTAGACCATATTATTTTTGGGGTTGCATGATTATTATGACTTTGTTGATAATTTTTGATTTATTTCCAACTTAAAAAATTATTTCTAACGATTTTTGGAGTAAAGTTAAATGAAACTTATTTAGTATCCTTCCGCATTGGCTTGCCCGACAATGGTATTGGGCGCCACCATGACCTATTATGGAAATGGGTCATGACATCATGGTATTAGAGCAGTGAGTTCACTTACGTGTCACAAGTCATGGGAAAACCAAATAGAGTCTTATAAATCAATATAGAGACGTCTATATCTATATTCGAGAGGCTATGGGGTATTAGGAAGAACTACTCTTTAATCATTCCGTCGTGCAGTAATTGGTGTACTAAATTTCCCTTTTCTATTCTCTCACAGACTGCACGACATGAGTATAATGGTGACACATGGAGTTGACTTCACTACTTTTCAGCTGTAGGGCAGGGCCCGTAGATGGTGGCAATCCTATGTTTTTAGCAGGCCAGCAGGTTCTCCTCCCTCACCTTGGTTCAGTTCACCCAGTTGTTCTTGGATAGGTATATTCTACCCTATGAGAGGGAAGAGCTACAGTAGCAGTTTTAGCTTCTTGAGTAGGGTCAAATGTCTGTGACCAATTATAAGGTGAGGTTCTATGAGTTGTCTCGCCATGCACTCATGATACTTCCCACAAATGCAGAGAGAGTGCAAATATTTGTTGCGGGGCTGCACCCCAGTATTCGAGCTAGTAAAGACCGAGAGGTGGAGATGGGTACTGAGTATCAGCTAGTAGTAGACATTTCTCGCAGGATTGAGGGGTATCTCCTAAGAGGTAGAGAGCATATTTAGAAGGACAAGAGGGCCTGATTTTTAGGAGAGTTCAGAAGTGCCCCAGCTAGGGGTAGATGTCCTTTAGGGAGGGGCCATCATAGCAGACCCTCATATTTAGCACCACCACCCCCTCCTCTAGGTGCTCTAGAGAGACCTTATTTCAGTGCGATGCTGGAGATTTCGTACCTCCCACCAGCTATTTAGGGTTCCTCCGGCGGGCATTTCAGTTATCATGATTCTTCTATTACTCACTTCAGCGCTATGCTAGAGAGTTCTTATCGCCCACCAACCATCCAGTGTTCTTCTAGTAGGTATTTGAGTCAGCAGGCTCAGACTCCAGGATAGCATGTTATGGTACCAAAAGTGTGCTACGAGTGTAGAGATCTAGTTCACCTGAAGAGGACCTGCCCCAGGCTTTAGGGCAAAGTAGTGCACCAGGGTTAGCATCACATGATTTCAGCACCGGTTCCCTAGCCATCTAGTGGTGGAGGGCAAGCTGGTAGGGGCCTCCCTAGAGGTGGAGTTCAGCTAGAGAGCGGTCATCCAGCTACTGCTCAGTCAGGTGGGGCCAGCCAACTGGTGCTCTAGCTAGATTCTATGCTCTTCCGGCTAGGCCAAATGCATTGGCCTTAGCCGCCGTCATCACATGTATTATTTTTATCGGTGGTTGATATGCTTCGGTATTATTTTACCCAGGGTATATTTATTCATATGTATTATCTCTGTTTGCTCATTTCCTAGTTATTTCTCCGGAGCCTTTGGCCACTCATGTTCATGTGTCTGCTCCTGTAGGTGATTCTGTGGTTGTGGATCGGATCTACCGATCCTGTGTGGTCACATTTTTCTATTTCGAGACTAGTGTAGATCTCTTATTGCTTGATATGATTGATTCTGAGGTAATCCTTGGCATAGACTGGCTATCGGCATATCACGCCGTCCTAGATTGCCATGCTAAGACTGTTTCACTAGTGATGCCAGGGTTGCCGAGATTGGAGTGGAAGGGTTCCATAGTCGACACACCTAGTCGGGTTATTTCTTTCCTAAAGGCTCGGTACATGGTCGAGAAGGGGTGTTTGCTTATCTAGATTATGTTCGGGATGCCACCGTAGAGTCTCCGATGATTGATTCAATCCCAGTGGTTCGAGAGTTCACCGATGTGTTTCCTTCTAATCTTCCTGGCATGCCACCAGATCATAATATTGATTTGGCTCTAGGCACCCAACCTATATCTATTCCACTGTATCGTATGGCTCCTAAAGAGTTGAAGGAGTTAAAGAAGCAACTTGAGGGGCTGTTGGCGAAGGGATTTGTTAGGCCTAGTGTATCGCCTTAGGGTGCACCAGTATTATTTGTAAAGAATAATGATGGGACTACACGGATGTGTATTCATTACTGCCAATTGAACAAAGTCACCATCATGAACAAGTATCCATTTCCTCGTATTAATAATTTGTTTGACTAGTTGCAGGATGATAGGGTGTTCTGTAAGATAGACCTAAGGTTAGGGTATCATTAGCTAAGGATTTGGGACTCGAATGTTCCAAAGACTGCATTCCGGACTAGATATAGCCATTATGAGTTTTTGGTGATGTCATTTGGCTTGACTGATGCCCCAGCAGCGTTCATGAATTTGATGAACATGGTGTTCAGGCCTTATATTAATTCATTTGTTATTGTCTTCATTAATGACATCTTGATATATTCTTGTAGCCTGTGAGAGCACGAGCATAATTTAAGTTTTGGGTAGAATCAGTGGCATTCTTGGACATATTGTGTTGGGAGAGGGTATTAAGGTGGATCCCAAGAAGATTGACGTAGTTCAGGGTTGGTCACGTCCTACCTTAGTGACCGAGATCAAGATTTTCCTAGGGTTAGCAGGTTATTACAGGCGATTCATGCAGGGCTTTTCATCTATTGCATCACCTTTGACTAGATTAACCCAAAAGGGTGCCCTTTTTCGTTGGTCTGATGATTGTGAAGAGAGCTTGCAGAAGCTTAAGACAGCTTTGACTACAACACCAGTTCTTGTATTGCCTTCCGGCTTGGGGATGTATACGGTGTATTGCGATGCTTCACACGTTGGTTTGGGATGTTTGTTGATGCAGGAGGGGCAAGTTATTGTTTATTCTTCATGTCAGCTGAAGGTTCATGAGAAGAAATATCCTGTGCACGATCTAGAGTTGGCTGCGATTGTTCATGCTCTTAAGATATAGTGGCATTATCTATATGAGGTGTCATGTGAGTTTTATACCGATCATCGCAACTTACAGTATTTATTCAAGAAAAGGGATCTTAATTTGAGGCAGCACAAGTGACTTGAGTTACTAAAGGATCATGACATTACTATTCTTTATCATCCGGAAAAGGAAAACGTGGTTGCGGATGCCTTAAGCAGAAAGGCGAAGAGTATGGGTAGCTTGGCATTCATTCCAATAGCGGAGAGGCCACTACATTTGGACATTCAGTCCTTGGATAACAAGCTTGTTAGGCTGGACATTTCAGAGCCCAACCGAGTTCTTGAGTGTGTAGTTACTCAGTCTTCATTATTAGGGCAGATCAAGGCCCAGCAGTTCGATGATCCCTATTTGGTGGTTCTCAGAGAGACAGTACTACAGGGAGGTGCCAAAAAAGTTTCTATTGGCGAGGATGGTGTTTTGCGACTCCAGGCTCGTCTATGTGTTCCTAATATTAATGGTCTGAGTAAGAGGATTCTATAGGAGGCTCACAGTTCGCGGTTTTCCATTCATCCGAGAGCTACAAAAATGTATCGTGACTTGAAGTAGCATTATTGGTGGCGGATAATGAAGAAAGACATAGTGGAGTATATGGCTAAGTGTTTGAATTGCCAGCAGGTCAAGTATGAACACCAGAGGCCGGGTGGCCTACTTCAGCAGATGCCTATCCCGGAGTGGAAGTGGGAGCATATCACCATGTATTTCGTAGTTGGGTTGCCACGGACTTTGTGAAAGTTCGATTCACTGTGGGTCATTATTGATAGGCTGACCTAGCCGGCTCACTTTTTTCCAATGGCGGCTACTTATACAGCGGAGATGTGTGCTCAGATTTACATTCGGGAGATAGTCTGGTTGCACGGTGTGCCTGTTTCCATCATATCATACTGAGGCCCTCAGTTCACTTCAAATTTCTGGAGAGCCGTTTAGAGTTAGTTAGGGACCCGTGTAGAGCTTAGCATAACATTCCATCCTCAGACCGATGGACAATCAGAGCGGACAGTTCAGATTTTAGAGGATATGCTTAGAGTATATGTGATTGACTTTGGAGGGCAGTGGGATCAGTTCTTTCCCTTGGTGGAGTTTGCATATAACAACAGCTATCAGTCCAACATTGAGATGGCTCCATACGAATCTTTATATGGTTGTCGTTGTCGTTCCCCTATCAAGTCGTTCGATCCTGGTGAGGCAAAGTTGTATGGTACAGATTTGGTACAGGATGCCTTGGATAAGGTGAAGTTGATTCAGGAGAGGCTTCGCACAACTCAGTCCAGACAGAAGAGTTATGTGGGTCAAAAGGTGCATGATGTATCATTTATGGTTGGCGAGAAGGTTCTCTAGAAAGTCTTGCCAATGAAGGGCATTATGAGGTTCGGGAAGAAGGTCAAGTTGAGCCTAAGTTTTATTGGCCCCTTTGAGGTGTTGAGGAGAGTTGGGGGAGTTTGTATCTAAGCTTGCGTTACCCTTATCTTATCGGGAGTTCATCCAGCTTTTCATGTGTCGATGCTTCAGAAGTATCATGCCGGCTTTTCCCATGTGTTAGATTCAGTACTATTCAGCTGGATGAGAGCTTAGGTTCTGAGGAAGAGCCAATTGCCATTATTGACAGTCATGTCTCCAGTTGAGATCCAAAAGGATTTCCACGATAAAGGTCCAGTGGAGGGGCCAACCAGTTGAAGAGGTGACCCGGAAGTCCGAGGAGGACATGCTGAGCAGATATCCCCATTTATTCAGCAACTCAGGTACTTTTCTATGTCCTGTTGAGGATGAATGGTTGTTTAAGAGGTGGAGAATGTTATAACCCGCCTGGTCGTTTTTCCTTTTAGAACCCCGTTCCCCTAAATGAAACTTCCCGTGCTTGCTTTAGCTAATTTACGACTTGCGAGGATGGTTGGTTCGGGATTTGGAAGAGTTTTGGGTGAAATATGCCCATTTAATTCCTTAGGATTTCCTTAAAAGACTATGTTTGACTTTGGTCCATATTTTGAGCAAATGGACCCCGATTCGTAATTTGACGGTCCCAGAGGGTCCGTAGGAAAAAATGGGACCTGGGCGTATGTCCGGAATCAAATTTCGAGGTTCCTAGCCCAAGTAATGATTTTTTATTAGAAATTGTTAATCTAAAGTTTTAATGATTTAAAGAAACTAATTAATGATTGATTTCCTCGGAATCGGGCTCGTATTTTGATTTTGAAGCTCTATACAGGTCCGAAATATCATTTAAGACTTGCCTATAACATTTGGTGTCAATCCGAGTAGTTTTGCGGCATTTTGGCCCGTTTGAGGAAAATTTAGAACTTGAAGTTCATAAGTTCGATTCATTTGGTTTTAGGGGGCGATTTGTAGATTTAGCATTGTTTCGGGTGTTCCGAAGGCTCGAACAGGTCCGTCTAGTGATTTTAGACTTATCGGTATGTTTGGGCAAGGCCTGGGAGCCCCGAGCGTCAATCGGACGAGGCTCGAGTGAAGTGGAAATTTTGAGAAAGGGCTGAAGGTTGATGCTTCTGTCATAACCGCACCTGCGGTTATTGGACCGTAGGTGCGAGACCGCAGATGCGATACTTGTATACCAGATGTGGCTCAGGTGTGCCAGGCCAGGAATCATAGAAGCAGCTCCCAAGCCGCATATGCGGCTGTATAGATGCGGCCTGGACACCGCAGATGCGGTCTCAACGCTTTGGCCTATTTTCGCAGATGCAACCCTTTTCTCACAGATGCGGAAATCACTGAGGTAGTAAGGTTCATTTAATTTGGGCTCCAAGTAATTTTTATCACTTTTTCACTCTTTCATTGGCGATTTTGAGAGCTTTGAAGAGAAGGTTTCCACTTAGAATCAAGAGGTAACTTTCTCCCGCCCATCCTTAGTTTAATACTTGTATTTTTAGGTAGATTAAACACTAGAGCTTAGGAAATATCAAAGGGCTAGATCTAAACCTAGGGTTTTGGCAAATGATGAATTTGACCACGAGATTTCATGTGAAATGAACTAGAAATCATATATTATTGATCCTTAGGACATAGAGAACAACTTGCTTCGAAAAATCTCGGAATCCGGGCACGTGGGCCCGAGGTCGAATTTTAGGAAGCTTGTGTTAATTGTTGGAAAATTGCTTAAATAGCCAGAATTCGATCTTGTGATTCTCCTTTCTAACCTTGTAAGAGGGAATTGTCCCCATATGTGTAATAATAGAATTAACTACTATTATGTCCAGGGGTTACGTACATACTAGGTGACGAGAGTCCGTGCGTAACGACTATTATGTTAGGTCCGGGTAGTTTAGGATGCATAAGCATGTTCTAAGTGATATTATTGTAACTTGATGAAAAATTCGGATTTGCATAAGCTATTTTGATTAAGGTAAATGAGACTAGTGAATGAATCTTATCTTGTTTGTCCTTTTAATAGAGAATATTTGATATTCCTATGAATAACTATTCCTTAGATATGTATATTGTTGTTGCTTGTTGTTGAGCTTATTTATATTTGACCGCGTCGCATTGATTCGCGAGTGGGGTAATAGATGCATCTATGGTTTGAGCCATTCGACCCTCAGCACTGCACAATTTACTTTTATGTTGGATCGGGCTGTACATCCCACGGAGTTACTTGCGCATGTTTTGCTTAGCATTTCTCTGAGGATTGAATTTAATATCTACTTGAGATATAGGCAAATATCCATGATAATATTTGGTAAAGAACTATTACTCCATGATTATTGAATGCTATTTACTAGTACTATCCATGCTTATTATAAATTCTTCTCATATTATTTGACCCTAGTGCATATCAAGTCGATCTCTCGTCTCTACTTCTTCTAGATTAGACGAGATACTTACTGGGTACTTATTGTTTATATACTCATACTACACTTCTGTACTTAATTATACAGGGTCTGAGGCATGTACATATGGCTATTAGTCGGGTGCGCGTCGCTGAGCAGATTCGAGACTTCTATGGTAAGTTGCTTCTCTTCCATGACATTTAGCAGCCTGAAGAGGTCTTTCTTATGTATTTATGTTGTCTGTTCTATTTTAGACAGTAGGGTAGAGTGATTCTTTTGTATATTCTACTAGTTACCCACAACTTGTGACACCAGGTCTTGACACATTCATTAGTAGACAATATTATTTTTGGGGTTGCATGATTATTGTGACTTAGTTGATCATTTCTGATTTATTTCCAACTTAATGAATTATTTATAACAATTTTTGGAGTAAAGGTAAATGAAAGTTATTTAGTATCCTTCCGCATTGGCTTGCCCGATAATGGTATTGGGCGCCATCATGACCTGTTATTAAAAAATGGGTCGCGACAGTAAATCTATGACTATGTTAGTAGCTAAATTAAAGTTATATGTTGGTAAATATCACGACCCAAAAATCCCTCCGAAAGAGTCGTGATGGCACATAGTCTCTAAACTAGGTAAGCCTAACATAAACTAAAATAACATTGATAGTTACTAACTTTAAATTAAATTACTCTGAACAAATTACAATGCCCAAAATTGGAGGTACAAGTCACAAGCCTTTCTAAGAGTAGTTATACTAAATAAATACATCATTTCTCCAAAACAAAAGAAAAAAATAGAAATAAGTACAAATGAAGGTGACTCCGAGGCCTGCTAATGCTGTGGTAGGTTTACCTTGAGTCTCCACCGCAACGACCCGCATAGCTATCCGATCAAATACCTGGATCTGTAAACAAAAATGTATAGAACTGTAGAATGAGCACACCACGACGGTGCCTAGTAAATATCAAGACTAACCTCAGTGGGGTAGTGATGAGGAACAGCAGAGACACCTACTGGTCAAATAAATTGAACAGGATTTGATAATAAACTATGAACCTAGAATTTATATAGTAATATCAACAGCAGGGAAACAACAAACTACAATAAGTAGAAACAATAAAGAGGAACATGGGTGGAAACAAAAGATAACCAAATAAATTAACACTAACATAGCTGGAACATAGACATTTAAAAATGTACTCAACAAGGCAGGCGATGTCAGCTCAATAAATCTTATCATTGTTGTTTCTAGCCATCTCAAACTCGACGTCTCAAATCATAACCTCAGTTATCAAAATTTTAGCACAACCCGGCACCTTGTGCCCACATATTTCTATCTCACTTTATCACGACCCGGATTTGCCACCATCGGGAGTCGTGATGGCACCTACTGTCGGAGCTAGGCAAGCCAAGCATTTAAACATCTTTGGATAACAACACGACAATAATGAAATAACAAGTTTTAATTAAATGCGGAAGTCTTTTAAAACATAAGCTAAATGGAAACCAACAATGCGGAAGTTAAATATTTCACTACCCAAAAACTGGAGTCGCTATCTCACGAACCACTAAAGAGTGCTACAAACAATTCTGAATAGGAAATACGTAATGTCTTTCTCGGTACAATGAAAACAAACTGAAGATATGGAGAGTGACTTCGGCCTGCGAACACCAGCTAGGCTACCTCGAATGTTCCTGGACTGGAAGCTCGCTCCCAAAATGCTACTGCTACTCAATTGCTACTCCAACACCTGAATATGTGTAAAAAGATGCACAGAGTGTAGCAGCAGCACAACCGACCCCATGTATTCGTAAGTGCCTGGCCTAACCCCGGCGAAGTAGTGACGAGGCTAGACCGGACAACCAAACAAACATGTGCAGTTCAAAAAAAAAAAAATATATATATATATATATATAGAAATTTAACAAGTCAAGAGGAAGGGGAGCATGCTATAGGGGCTGTAGCAGTTTAGAATACAAGGTAAATAAATAAGGAATGAAACGGTACAACTACAAAATCAATGAGAGTAATAAACCAAACATGGCACGGAATGTCCCTTCGTGCATTAATAATCAAGATGTGGTACGGAATGATCCTTCGTGCAAATGTAATCAAAACATGGCACGGAATGTTCCTTGGTGCAATAGTAATCAAACATGGCACGGAATGTTCCTTTGTGCCTTAATAATCAAGGCATGGCACGGAATGTCCCTTCGTGCATAATATAATAAAAACATGGCATGGAATGTTCCTTCGTGCATTATATAATCAAAACATGGCACGGAATGTACCTTTGTGCATAATATAATCAAAACATGGCACATAATGTTCCTTCGTGCATAATATAATCAAAACATAGAACGGAATGTTCCTTCGTGCATAATATAATCAAAACATGGCACAGAATGTTCCTTCATGCAAATGTAATCAAACAATTGTGCATGACATCGCCCAACGTGGTTTATCACTCAACCTCACCCAAACAGCAATCACAAATAATGGGGGCTAGGGGATAGACAAAAGTAATAGCTATCCCGGCAAGGAAAAACACAAGTAAACAGTCAAATCCAGGCAAGGGAGCAGTAACAACAAGTTTGACTTCCCGACAAGGGAGATAATCAATATACTCAACCCATCCCGGCAAGGGATTAATCATATCTCTTTCCATTTCTTCCATTTCTTACTCAATAGTATTTTTATCGCTCGTGCCAACGCTCTAAAGAATTAATAATTCATAATTAATCATCAAACTTTTCACATTATGTAGAAAATCATTAATTAGCTTGGAAGAGTCCCAAAGTATTCCAAAACAAGTACCAACAGAGACCCACGGTCATGCTAGACACCCGGTGTATAGATACTCGTCACCATGCCTATACACTGTACTCGATCATTTAGCAATTAACAATTAATAATACTCTAATCCTATTCCCTCAAGCTAAAGTTAGATCAAACACTTACCTCAGTCCAAAGAATAGCAATCAATCCTCAATTACCGCCTTTCCTCTACAATCCAGTTCCGAAATAATGATATCTAGGCATAATTAATTCAATAGCGTCAATAAAGGCTCAACAACATAATCCCATAGCCTTGAAATGAGTTTTCTAGCATTCTTCCAAAAACACCAAAATTCGACACCCGGCCCACATGGTCCAAACACGAGGCTCCGACCAAAACCTAGTCACCCATAACCCCACTAGTTCAAATATATAATTTATTTTAAGATTCGACCCCAAATTGAGGTTGAATCGCCCAAAGTTCCCAAAAACCAAACTCTACCCAAAAGCCATAATTTCTACTTTGATTTCATGGTTTTAAGCTTAGGAATTCACCAATTAATGAAGGAAAGTGAAGGAATTATGTGGGGAATTACTTACCCAAGAGGTCTTGAAAGAGGGGAGCTTCAATGGAGTCCTAGGGCTTGATGGAGGAGGGAGCTCGTGAGAAGAAGTGAAGAAATCCCGTAATGAAATGTTCTGTTTTTTTAAAAAAATCACTGGAGCACTTTGCTCTACGCGTTGGCGACACAGTGTCGCGTTCGCAAAGGGGGGATAGGTCAAGGCATCGCATTCGCGTGGTGCTAATCGCGAACGAGTAGAAGAAGGGGCTGGGGGCTGGGACTAGCAACTATGCGAACGTGAGAGAGGACTCGCGAACGCGTTGAATGGGAAGCCTAGGCATCGCGAACGCGTGGACATGTCCACGACCGCGAAGAAGGAAGGCAAATAAAGCTATGCGAACGCGTGGCCTGGACGCGAACGCGAAGAAGAACTTTGCTGTGCAAAAATTGCAGTAAATCTGCCAACTTTCCTAAGTGTAAAAACACCCCGAACCACCTTCATTTCACTCCCGAGCCCTCGGGGCTCCTAACCAAACACACACACTGACTCAATAACACTCTACGAACTTACTCGAGAGATAAAACTGCCAAAATAATATCAAAATCATTAAATCAAGCCTCAAAACTCATGATTTTTCTTCTAAACTTCATAAACTTTCAAACTTGGAACTTATAGTCCAAAACACGTCAAACGACATCCGATTTCGACCAAACTTCACAGAAAGCGCTTAAACAATATATAAGACTTACACCGGGTGTCAGAACCAAAATACGAGCACAATACCATAGTCTTTTAATCAATTTTCATTTCCATTTTCCTTAACAATTTCAGAAAAATAATTTAACAGAAAAATTCTTTTACTCGGGTTCTAGACCTCAGATTTTGACTCTGGGCACATGCCCGTGTCCCATATTTTTCTACGGACCTTTCGGGACCGTCAAATCATGAGTCCGGGTCCATTTACAAAAAATGTTGACCGAAGTTTACTTTAATCATATTAATATCAAAATTCTTCAAAAGTTTTCACAGATTTCACATATTTCAACATAAAAGCTTTTCGGCTACATGCCCGGACTGCACACGCAAATTGAGGCAACTATAAGTGAGGTTTTAAAGGCCTCAGAAGCGCGAAATAAGGGAGAAATTTGGTGATGATCCTTTGGGTCATCACATTCTCCACCTCTAAAAGAACCGTTCGGCCTCGAACGGACAAAAGAAAGAAATACATGAGTCAGGAAATAGATGAGGGTAACGGCTCCGCATATCGAACTCGGACTCCAAGGTCGATGCCTCAGGAGGCTGACCTCTCCACTAGACACGCACTAAAGGAAAACTCGTCGACCTCAACTGCTGAACCTGCCGGTCTAGAATAGCTACCGGCTCCTCCTCGTAGGACAGAACCTTGTCCAACTGGACAATGCTGAAATCTAACACGTGGGTAGGATCACCGTGATACCTCCAAAGCATAGACACATGAAACACTGGATGCACGACTGACAGGCTAGGTGGCAAGGCAAGTCTGTAAGCCACCCCTCCCACACAATCAAGAATCTCAAACGGGCTAATGAACCTAGGGCTAAACTTGCCCTTCTTCCCAAATCTCATCATGCCTTTCATAGGAGATACACGGAGCAATACTCGTTCACCAACCATGAAAGCTACATCTCGAACCTTGCGATCCGCATAACTCTTTTGCCGCGACTGGGCCGAACGAAGCCTGTCTTGAATGATCTTGACCTTATCCAAGTCCTCCTGAACTAAATCCGTACCCAGTAACCGAGCCTCTCCCCGCTCAAACCATCCGACTGGAGACCGACATCGCCTACCATACAATGCCTCATATGGAGCCATCTGAATGCTATACTGGTAGCTGTTGTTGTAGGCAGACTCTGCTAAAGGCAAAAACTGGTCCCACGAGCCTCCAAAATCAATGACACAGGCTCGGAGCATATCCTCCAATATCTAAATAGTCCTCTCGGACTGACCGTCCGTCTGAGGATGGAATGCTATGCTCAACTGAACCTCGGTGCCTGACTCCTACTGAACTGCTCTCCAAAAGCGGGAGGTAAACTGCGTACCCCGATCCGAAATGATAGATGCCGGCACACCATGAGGGCCGACAATATCCCTAACATCAATCTCACCTAACCTCTCAAATGAATAGTAGACTGCCACTGGAATGAAATGCGCTGACTTGGTCAGCCTATCCACAATGACCCAAATAGTATCAAACTTCTTCCGAGTCAACGGAAGTCCAGTAATGAAATCCATGGTAATCCTCTCCCACTTCCACTCGAAAATCTCAATCCTCTGAAACAAACCACCAGGTCTCTAATGTTCATACTTGACTTGCTGACAATTTAAACACTGAACCACATATGCAACAATATTTTTCTTCATCCTACGCTACCAATAATGCCGCCGCAAGTCCTGATACATCTTCGCGGCGCCCGGGTGAATAGAATACCATGAACTATGGGCCTCCGCTAAGATCAACTCTCGAATCCCATCGACATTGGGCACACAAACTCGCCCCTGCAATCTCAAAAACATCATCATTATCTAAAGTCATCTTCGTGGCACCTCCACGCTGCACCGTGTCTCTAAGGACACACAAATGGAGATCATCAAACTGCCGATCACGGATATGCTCCAATAATGAAGAACGAGCAACCTTGCGAGCTAACACTCTGCTAGGCTCAGAAATGTCCAACCTCACAAGCCGATTGGCCAAAGCTTGAATATCAAAAGCAAGCGGTCTCTGGCTGACCAGAACATAAGCAAGACTACCCATGCTGGCGGACTTCCTACTCAATGTATCGGCCACCACATTGGCTCTCCCTGGGTGGTACAAAATAGTAACATCATAATCTTTTAAGAACTCCAACCACCTCCTTTGCCTCAAATTCATCTCCTTTTGCTTGAACAAGTACTGGAGGCTCTTGTGATCCTTGTACACCTCACATGTCACAGCATATAGATAATACCTCCAAATCTTCAAAGCATGAACAATGGTTGCCAACTCTAAATCATGGACCGGATAGTTCTTCTCGTGGATCTTCAATTGCCTCGAAGCATAAGCTATGACTCTGACGCCCTGCATTAATACTGTACCCAGCCCAATACGGGAAGCATCAACAATAAACTGTATAAGGCCCTGAGCCTGTGGGCAAAACCAATATCGATGTCGTAGACAGAGCTGTCTTGAGCTTCTGAAATCTCTCCTCGCACTCGTCTGACCACCTGAACTGGGCACCCTTCTAGGTCAACCTAGTCATCGGGGCTGCTATAGATGAAAACCCCTCCACAAACCGACAGTAATAACCTGCTAACCCTAAGAAACTCCAAATCTCCGTCGCTGAAGCTAGTTGAGGCCAATTATTGACTACCTCAATCTTCTTCGGGTCGATCTGAATACCCTCTACTGATACAACATGACCCAGAAATGCAACCGAACTCAACCAGAATTCGCACTTCGAGAACTTATCATACAACTGACTATCCTTCAGCGTCTAAAGAACCACTCTGAGCTACTGCTCGTGCTCCACCTGGCTGCGGGAGTACACCAGAATATCGTCAATAAAGACTATTGCGATCAAGTCTAGATAAGGCCTGAACACTCGGTTCATCAACTCCATAAATGTTGTGGGGGCACTGGTCAACCAGAATGACATGACTAAAAACTCATAACGCCCATACTGAGTGCAAAATGTTGTCTTAGGGACATCAGATGCCCTGATCCTCAGCTGATGGTAGCCAGATCTCAAGTCTATCTTTGAGAACACCTTTGCACCCTAAAGCTGGTCAAACAAATCATCAATCATCGGCAGCGGATACTTGTTCTTTATCGTCACCTTGTTTAATTACAGGTAATCAATGCACATCCTCATCGACCTATCCTTTTTCTTCACAAATAACAACTGCGCACCTCAAAGAGAAACACTACGCTTGATAAAACCCTTCTCTGGCAAATCCTGCAACTGGTCCTTTAACTCCTTCAACTCTAGCAGGGCCATGTGATACGGCAGAATAGAAATGGGTTGCATGCCTAGGGCCAGATCGATACAGAAATCAATATTCCTATCGGGCGGCATACCCGGCAGGTCTAAAGGGAAAACCTCTAGGAACTCCCAAACCATAGGAACAGAGTCAATAGAAGGAACCTCCATGTTGGAATCATGAACATATGCCAATTAAGCAAAATATCCCTTCTCGACCATGCGTCGAGCCTTAACATATGAAATAACACTGCGGTTGGCCTGACCTGGGGTCCCTCTCCACTCCAATCAGGGCAAATCTGGCAAAGCTAAAGTCACGGTCTTGGCGTGACAATCCAAGATAGCATTATACGGGGACAACCAATCCATCCCCAATATAACATCAAAATCCACCATGTCTAAAAGTAATAAATCAACACGGGTCTCAAGACCCTCAAACACAACCACACAGGAACGATGTACCCGGTCGACTACTATGGAGGCACCCACCGGTATAGATACATAAACAAGAATACCCAAAGCATCACTGGGCATAGCCAGGTAGGATGCAAAATAGGACGACGCATACGAATACGTAGACCAAGGGTAAAATAGCACTGAAGTATCTCTAATACAAATAAGAATGGTAACTGTAATGTCTGCACCTAAAGACTCAGCCTCTGGCCTACCTCTGGCGACCTGAACTCTACCTCTAAGACCTCTACCTCCACCTCTAACACCTCTGCCACCGCCTCTAGCTGGCTGGGCAGGCTGTGGAACCTCTGGTGCCTGAATCATAGCACGAGAACTCTGATGCTAGAAGCTGCCATAAACTCGAGGGCAATATCTGACAATGTGCCTAGGATCACCGCAAGCATGGCAAGACCTCGTCTGCTGTGGCTGAGCACCCTTCAACCTCGGGCAAACTCTCCTGTTGTGACCATACTTACCACACTCATAACACCTACATGAACGCTGCAGCTGAGGGAACTGAGACAGACCATGTCGACCTGAATGACCACCTAAAGTACCATAAGTGACCTTGAGAGCTGACTGAAAAGGCCTAGGAGGATGGACTCTACAATAAGAACCTCTACCTCTTGACGAGGTACCACTGAATCTGCCTACATGACGGGGCCTCTTATCCGACCTATGACTGCCTCGATATGGCAGGACCACCTCAACTCTACGACCCATATTGGCCGCCTCCTGAAAAGTGATCTCACTCCCGGCCTAAGCCACTGTACCCGACTGATCTACCACCGCTAGCTGAACATCTGGGAGCAAACCCGCTCGAATGACACTCTCCGTGAAGCCTACCAATCGGACTTGAGCATCTTGAAGAACTGAGATGGAAATGAACCCCTCTGGGACCTGAGCTGGGCCGACCGGGATTGCTGGGGCTGGCACCTCCTCCTATAAATCAACCTGAGGCTCCGACACTGGAGCTGCTACTAGGGGCTCGCGCTGCTGTGTGGTAGAAGAGGAAGCACGCGTCCTCATCATCTGCGGAGGAACAAAATAGGAATTCAGTCGGTACTTGGGAAATATAACCGCACGACAAGAAAGAAAAAATGTGAAACTTTCCCTAACTCCGTAGTCTCTGGGGGATAAATACAGACGTCTCCATACCGATCCTTCAGACTCTACCAAGTTTATCCGTGAGTAGCGAGACCTATGCAACCTAGAGCTCTGATACCAACTTGTCACGACCTGGATTTCCCACCATCGGGAGTCGTGATGGCGCCTACTTTTGGAGCTAGGCAAGCCAAATATTTAAACATCTTCAGATAAGAACACGACAATAATGAAATAACAATTTTTAATTAAACGATGAAGTCTTTTAAAACATAAGCTAACTGGAAACCAACAATGCGGAAGTTAAATATTTCACTACCAAAGAACTGGAGTCGCTATCTCACGAACCACTAAAGAGTGCTAAAAACAAGTCTGAATAGAAAATACATAATGTCTGTCTCGGTAGAATGAAAACAAACTGAAGATATGGAAAGGGACTTCGGCCTGCGAACACCAGCTAGGCTACCTCATATGTCCCTGGACTGGAAGCTCGCTCCCAAAATGCTACTCTACTCAATTGTTGCTCAAACACCTAGATCTGTGCAAAATGATGCACAGAGTGTAGTATCTGCACAACCAACCCCATGTGCTGGTAAGTGCCTGGCCTAACCCCGGTGAAGTAGTGACGAGGCTAGACCGGACCACCAAAGAAACCTGTGCAGTTCATATATATATATATATATATATATATATATATATATATATATATATATATATATATATATATATATATATATATATATATATATATACATACATGCAATAGGAGAGAATATAGAAATTTAACAAGTTAAGAGGGAGGGGAGCATGCTGTAGGGGCTGTATCAGTTTAGAATACAAGGTAAATAAATAAGGAAGGAAATGGTACAACTACAAAATCAATAAGAGTAATAAACCAAACATGGCACGGAATGTCCCTTCGTGCATTAATAATCAATATGTGGCACGGAATGATCCTTCATGCAAATGTAATCAAAATATGGCACGGAATATTCCTTCATGCAATAGTAATCAAACATGGCACGAAATGTTCCTTCATGCGTAAATAATAAAGTCATGGCACGGAATGTCCCTTCATGCATAATATAATCAAAACATGGCACGGAATGTTCCTTCGTGTATAATATAATCAAAACATGGCACAAAATGTTTCTTCGTTCATAATATAATCAAAACATGGCACAGACTTCGTGCATAATATAATCAAAACATGGCACGGAATGTTCCTTCGTGCAAATGTAATCAAACAATCGTGCACGGCATCACTCATCGTGCTTTATCACTCAGCCTCACCCAAACAGCAATCACAAACAATGGGGGCGAGGGGATAGACAAAAGTAATAGATATCCCGGCAAGGGAAAACACAAGTAAACAGTCAAATCCTGGCAAGGGAGTAATAACAACAAGTTTCACTTCCCGACAAGGGAGATAATCAATATACTCAACCCATCCCGGCAAGGGATTAATCATATCTCTTTCCATTTCTTCCATTTCTTACTCAATAGCATTTTTATCGTTCGAGCCAATGCTCCAAATAATTCACAATTGATAATTAATCCTCAAACTTTTCATATTATGTATAAAATTATTAATTAGCTTGGAAGAGTCCTAAAGTATTCCAAAACACGTACCAACAAAGACTCACGGTCATGCTAGACACCGGTGTATAGATACTCGTTACCATGCTTATACACCGTACTCGATCATTTAGTAATTAACAATTAATAATACTCTAATCCTATTCCCTCAAGCCAATGTAAGATCAAACACTTACTCGGTCCAAAGAATAGCAATCAATCCTCAATTACCGCCTTTCCTCTACAATCCGGCTCCGAAACAATGATATCTAGGCATAATTAATTCAATAGCATCAATAAAGGCTCAACAACATAATCCCATAGCCTAGAAATGAGTTTTCTAGCATTCTTCCAAAAACACCAAAATTCGACACCGGGCCCCCATGGTCCAAACGCGAGGCTCCGACCAAAACCTAGTCACCCATAACCCCACGAGTTCAAATATATAATTTGTTTTAAGATTCGACCCCAAATTTGGGTTGAATTTCCCAATGTTCCCAAAAACCTAACTCTACCTAAAAGCCCTAATTTCTACTTTGATTTCATGGTTTTAAGTTTAGGAATTCACCAATTAATAAAGGAAAGTGAAGGAATTAGGTGGGGAATTACTTACCCAAGAGGTCTTGAAAGAAGGGGAGCTTCAATGGAGTCCTAGGGCTTGATGGAGAAGGGAGCTCATGAGAAGAAGTGAAGAAATCCCATAACGAAATGTTTTGTTTTAAAAAAAAATCACTTGAGCAGTTTTCTCTATGCGTTCGTGACACAGCGTCGCGTTCGCGAAGGGGGGACGGGTCAAGGCATCGCGTTCGCGTGGTGCTATTCGCGAATGCGTAGAAGAAGCGGCTGGGTGCTGGGACTGGCTCGTATGCGAATGTGAGTGAGGACTCGCGAACGCGTTGAAGGGGAAGCCTGTGCATCGCAAACGCGTGGACAAGTCCGTGACCGCGAAGAAGGAAGGCAACTAAATCTATGCGAACGCGTGGCTTGGACACGAACGCGAAGAAGAAGTTTGCTGTGCAAAAAATGCAGAAAATCTGCCAACTTTCCTATGTGTAAAAACACCCCGAACCACCTCCAATTCACTCTCGAGCCCTCGGGGCTCCTAACTAAACACACACACTAACTCAATAATACCCTACGAACTTACTCGAGCGATCAAACCGCCAAAATAACATCAAAATTATTGAATCAAGCCTCAAAACTCATGATTTTTCTTCTAAACTTCATAATCTTTCAAACTTGGAACTTATAGTCCGAAACATGTCAAATGACGTCTGATTTCGACCAAACTTCACAGAAAGCGCTTAAAAAATATATAAGACTTGTACCGGGCGTCGGAACCAAAATACGAGCCCGATACCATAGTCTTTTAATCAATTTTCATTTCCATTTTCCTTAACAATTTTAGAAAAATAATTTAACAAAAAAATTTCGACTCCGGGCAAATGCCCGAGTCCCATATTTTTCTACGGACCTTTCAGGATCGTCAAATCATGAGTCCGGGTCCGTTTACCAAAAATTTTGACCGAAGTCAAATTTAATCATATTAATATCAAAATTCTTCAAAGTTTTCACAGATTTCACATATTTCAACATAAAAGCTTTCCGGCTATGCGTCCGAACTGCGCACGCAAATTGAGGAAACTATAAGTGAGGTTTTAAAGGCTCGGAAGCACGGAATAAGGGAGAAATCCGGTGATGACCCTTTGGGTCTTCACACACTTTACACAACAACGTTCTCATGCTTCTCAATTCATAGGGTCCATAACTAATGCAATTATGATGTTCAAGGAGTCTAATTTACATAACACAAAGTAGAGTACAACTTCTAAACCAATTAGGAATTCAAAAGAAATGATGAAGTTATTTTTAGAAATTATTGGAATAAAGAAAGTACCATTTTCAATTAAGGTACAACATCATATAAATAATTACCTTTAACAAGTAATTTAATAAATTAACTTTGTAGAAATTCAATTTTAGTAAAGTACAACATCAGACGGTTTAAGAAAATTTAATTGAGTAACTAAATGAATTGAAAATGAAACAATTTTTGAAATTTTGAAGCATTGAAAAAAATATGTATATAAATACGTCGAAGTATTAAAAATACGATTGGGTTCCTTCACAAAGGATCACAACTGTAAAGGAATCTGAATAGTTAAAACACTTGAATTGGCAACAACAAATAAACATAGCAAACAAAAAGTGCATGGCATCACCCTTCGTGCTTCTACTCTCGTTCTCACCATAAAAATCAATATTCACTTTTATTCTTTCTTGTTGCAGGCGTGTAACACGATACCATTTCAAATATTACCATAGAGGCGTGCTACCCGATCCCATTCCATATATCACCATGGCAGCGTGCCACCAGATGCCATTTCATATTTCTTGTTGCAGGCGTGCAACCTGATCTTGTTTCATATATCTTGTTGCAGGCGTGCAACTCGCTCCCATTTCACATATCTTGTTTCAAGCGCGCAACCCGCTCCCATTTCATGTATCTTGTTGCAGGCGTGTAATCCGCTCCCATTTCATATATCTTGTTGCAGGCTTGCAACCCGCCCCCATTTCATATATTCTATAACAGGCATGCAACCCGCTCCCATTTCATATATCTTGTTGCAGGCGTGCAACCCGCTCCCATTTCATATATTTTGTTGCAGGCGTGCAATCCGCTCTCATTTCATATATTTGTTGCAGGCGTGCAACCCGCTCCCATTTACAAACAAAAATCAATCATAAAAAAATCCCGGCAAGGGAACAAGACTATAACAACAATATCCCAACAAGGGAGAGAAGATCGTAAACAACAACATCCCGACAAGGGAACAATAGTATAACAATAATATCCTGGCAGGGGAAACAATATCATAAGCAATAACATCCCATCAAGAGAATCAGCAAGTACACAATAAGGGCCACAGAAATAACAAGAACCACGATAACCTGAACAAAACAACAAGACATAACAAGCACATGATAACTACATCGGTAACCACAATAATTGGACATGTAACATATTTGCACGAAGTCATAGAGGAACTCACAATCAAGAATTATCATAACAATAAGGAAGGCGATCACTTCAATTAAGGCAATTAAGGGTCAAGGTAACACGTAAAAATTAGATGAAAGCTAGCAACATCATATGTAGCATATAAAGGCAATTTAAGCAATTAGGAAACTTAATCATAATGGAATACTTCCCACATAATGAACATAAGAGCCTAAGAAACCTTAAGACAAATTTCCCACAAATAAGTCCGAGTGAACCCTCGTCACCTCGCGTGCACAAACTACAAATAGCATGAAAATAAGTTTTCTCAAGTTTTACTCAAAAAGTCAAAAATTATCCCCCGGCCCACATAGTCGAAACCTGAGGTTTGAACCAAAAATCTATTACCCATTCCCAAAGAAACTATTTACAATTCACTTACAATCGGTTTGGAGAAGAAATTGCCTTCGAAAAATCTCCCTGGAGAGTTTATGTTTTGAGAAGATGTGAAAAATAATTGAAAATGCATCTAAGTATGAATTTGCAGGTTGCAGGTATCGCAATTGCGAACCTTATTCGCAATTGCGAACCCAGACAATACTATTATAACATTTGCGAAGTGACATTCGCATTTGCGAGGTCTTTTTTCGCGAACATACTATCGCATGATAGGTCAAAATAGGGGAACATCGCATTTGCAATGAATCACTCGCACTTGCGAGGAAAGGCTAGCCTACTCTACTTCACATTTGCGACTTCGCCCTCGTATTTGCGAACTCGCATTTGCAAGTCAGGCTTCGCAAATTGCGAAGCCTGCGGCCTGAAACACCCCAATTCACAATCTGCAACACCCTACGTCCAAATTTCACTCTGTGACCTATCAAAGACTCACCCGAGCCCTCGGGGCTCCAAACCAAACATTCACACCAACCTAAAAAATCATACGGACTTGCTCGTGAATTCAAATTACCATAATAACATCAACAACTATGAATTTAGCATCAAAATCATAAAATTACCTAAGAACTTCAAATATTCCAATTTTCTCAAATAAGATACGATTCACGTTATTTCGAGTTCGTTTCAAACCAAATTTCACAGACTCCTCTTAAATCATATAAAAGACCTGTACTGGGATCCGGAACCAAAACACGGGCCCGATACCAATGGTTTCAAACATAAATTTTCTACTTTACTTCATAATTAATTCAGCAAAATAATTTCTTTCAAAAATTCATTTCTCGGGCTTGGGACCTCGGAATTCGATTCCGAGCATACGCCAATTGCAGGTCTAGGTCCGATTCCATTTACCTAAAATGTTGACTGAAGTCAACTAAAATTCATTTTAAATGTCAAAATTCCTCACTTTTCACAGATTTTCACATATTGGCTTTCCGGCTACTCGCCCGGACTGCGCATGCAAATCGAGGTGAGACAAAAGAGGTTTTTAAGGCCTCGGAACTTAGAGGATTGAGTAGAGAAAGTTCTTGAACCTGGACATCGGGGAACGAATTTGCGGTTAGGATAGACATATACCTAATTTCTTTGCTCGGTTGATTTACAACAAAATTTAAATGCGTTCTTGTTGATTCTAACTCCATAGACATATATGCGTTAAGTTAGCATGAATAGGCGAGTAAGAACTCGAAAGATTCTTATGATCAATATTAACAATCTTAACAAATAAACTAAAAAAATTAGTTAGTCAATTCAATCAAAGAATACAATAAGATTGTTAGATAGCCCATGACCCTTGATTGTTTTTATTACATTGATAGCATAAAAATCTGCTCTTCCTATGTTCAAAGTTCATTATTTGTATTTCTTTATTTAATTAGTTTAGAATCAAATAATTTTAGGTTTTATTCTTGTTTAGATAATTAGGATATTCTAATTTAGTTAATAGTCGATCAGAAGTTCTCGTGGGATCGACATCCGATTTTTAGTCTCTTTATTACTTGACGACAGTATATACTTGCGTGTGCATTTGAACGCAAAAAAAATCATCGTTAAAATTGGCATTCACATTGATCAGCTATAAGCAGAAAAATTTAACAATAAAAAATAAATAACGTTACTAGTCTTTTTGCTATTAAAGTACACAGTACATGGAATAATTATTCAATCATTACTTGAAATTATTAAATGAATATTATGACTTAGTTGATCATTTCTGATTTATTTCCAACTTAAAGAATTATTTCTAACCATTTTTGGAGTAATGGTAAATGAAAGTTGTTTAGTATCCTTCCGCGTTGGCTTGCCCGACAATGGTGTTAGGCGCCATCATGACCTGTTACGAAAAAATGGGTCGTGACAGTAAATATATGACTATTGTTAGTAGCTAAATTAAAGTTATATGTTGGTCATTGTCACGACCCAAAAATCCCTCTGAATGAGTTGTGATGGCACATAATCTCTAAACTAGCTAAGCCTAACATAAACTAAAACAACATTGATATTTACTAACTTTAAATTAAATTAATCTGAACAAATTAAAATTCCCAAAACCGATGGTACAAGTCACAAGCCTTTCTAAGAGTAGTTATACAAAATAAATACATCAATACTCCTAAACAAAAGAACCAAATGGAAATAAGTACAAATGAAGGTGACTCCGAGGCCTGTGAATGCTTTAGCAGGTTTACCTTGAGTCTCCACCGCAATGACCCGCACAGCTAATACCGATCAAATACCTAGATCTGTATACAAAAATTTATAGAAGTGTAGTATGAGCACACCACGGCAGTGTCCAATAAGTGTCAAGACTAAACTCCGTGGGGTAGTGACGAGGAACGGTCTAGATACCTACTGGTCAAATAAATTGCACAGGATTTGAAAATAAACTATCAACCTAGAAATGACATAGTAATATCAACAGCAGGGAAAGAAAAAACTACAATAAGTAGAAATAATAAGGAGAAACATGATGAAAGACAACCAAATAAATTAACACCAACATAGCTGGAACATAGACAAGTCAAAATGTACTCAACAAGGAAGGCGATGTCAGCTAAAAAAATCATATCATTTCTGATGCACAATTTCCAGCCATCTCAAACTTGACGTCCATATCATAACCTCAATTACCAAACTTTTAGCACAACCCGGTACCTTGTGACCACATATTTTTATCTCACTTTACACAACAATGCTCTTATGTTTCGTACTTCATAGGTCCATAAGTAATGCAATTAATATGTTCAAGGAGTCTAATTTACATAACATAAAGTAGAGTATAACTTTTAAACCAGTTAGGAACTCAGAAGAAAAGATGAAGTTATTTTTAAAAATCATTTGAATAAAGAAAGTACCATTTTCAATTAAGGTACAACATCGAATGAATTATTACATTTAACAAGGAATTTATTTAGTTAACTTAGTATAAATTCTATTTTAAGTAAAATACAACCTCAGACGGTTTAATAGAATTTAATTGAGTAACTAAATGAAGTGAAGATGAAACAATTATTGAAATTTTTAAGTATTGAAAAAAAATATGTATATAAATACGGTGAAGTATTGAAAAAACATGACGGGGTTCCTTCACAAAGGATCACAGTGGTAAAGTAATCTGAACAATTAAAAAACTTGAATTGTCAACAATAAAGAAACATAGCAAACAGAAAGTACACGGCTTCACCCTTCGTGCTTTTACTCTCGTTCTCACTATAAGAATCAATATTCACTTTTATTCTTTCTTGTTGCAGGCATGTAACCCGATACCATTTCCAATATTACCATGGCAGCGTGTCAACCGATCCTAATTCATATATCACTGTGGCGGCGTGCCACCCGATCTCATTTCATATATCTTGTTGCAAGCATGCAAGTCGATCCCATTTCATATATCTTGTTGCAGGAGTGCAACCCGCTCCCATTTCACATATCTTGTTTCAGGCGTGCAACTCGCTCCCATTTCACATATCTTGTTGCAGTCGTGCAACTCGCTCTCATTTCATATATCTTGTTGCAGGCATGTAACCCGCTCCCATTTCACATATCTTGTTTCAGGCGTGCAACCTGCTCCCATTTCATATGTCTTGTTGCAGGCGTATACCCACTCCCATTTCATATATTTTGTTATTAGCGTGCAACCCGCTCCCATTTCATATATTTGTTGCAAGCGTGAAACCTGCTCTCATTTACAAATAACCATCAATCATAAACGAATTCTGGCAAGGGAACAAGAGTATAACAACAACATCCCGGCAAGGGAGAGAAGATCATAAACAACAACATCAATAGGATAACAACAATATCCCGGCAGGGAAAATAATATCATAAGCAATAACATCCCGTCAAGAGAATCAACAAGTACATAATAAGGGTCACGGAAAAACCAAGAGGCACAATAACCTCAACAAAATAACAAGACATAAAAAGCATATGATAACTACACCGGTAACAACAACAATTGGTCATGTAACATATTTTCACGAAGTCATAGAGGAACTCACAATCAAGAAGTATCATAACAATAAGGAAGGCAATTACTTCTCTGATGACCCGGCCAGTCATCTCATAAGCTACCACTCCGTTTCCCCCATTTATATTTCTTTATGCTTCACAATCTATGTTTTATAGTATCGGGTTGGTCGGATTGAGTCCGAAATGCTTTTTGACAAGGTTTGAGACACTTAGTCTCTTTTAAGAAGGTTTAAGTTAAAAAATTCAACCGGATATTGACTTATGTGTTAGAGGGTCCGGATGTGAGTTTCGATGGTTTGGTTAGCTTTGGGAGGTGATTTATGTCTTAGGAGTGTGATCGAAATGGGTTTTGGAGGCTCGAAGTAGGATTAGACTTGAATTGATGAAGTTGATATTTTGGCAATTTACGGTTGGTAGGTGAGACATTGATCCAAGGGTCGGAATGGAATTTCGAGAGTTGCAGTAGCTTTGTTGTGTCATTTCTGGATGTTTGTGCAAAATTTTAGGTCATTCAGACGTGGTTTGATTGGGTTTTTGGTCAAAAGCGTATTTCGGAAGATTTAGAAACTTAGGTTTGAATTGGATGTGTTTTGAGTAATTTGATGTTGTTTGAGGCATTTTGATGATTGGAACAAGTTTGAATAAGGTATTGGGTCATGTGTGTTATTTTGGTTGAGGTACCGGGGGCCCCGGGGTAATTTCAGATGGTTAGTGGGAAGATTTTGAACTTGAGTGATCGCAGAAAGTGTGCTGCTTCTGGTGTTTTCTCACATGCGGTTTGGGAACTATAAGTGCGGCGCTGCAGATGCGAAAGGAGAGTCACAGATGCAAGATGCGGTTTGGGGAGCAGTTTCCCCAGATGCGGTCAAGAGGGCTGCATCCATGAAGATGCAGATGCGGAAATGCTGTCGCAGAAGCGACTTTTGATTTTTAAGTGAAGGACTGTAGAAGCTGTTGTTTTGCCGCATATGCGGTACCGCACAAATGGGTGTTTGGACCGCAGATGCGGTTAGGCCTGGGCAAAAGGTATATATTTCATCCTTAGAGATCTTTGAAGGTTTAATCATTTTTAAACTAGGGATTGGGAGCTTTGGGCGATTTTGAAGAGAGGAATCAAAGGGACTTCGATAAGGTAAGGATTTTGGACCGAAAACACACTTCTATGGTAATATTTCATGGATTAGGACTGAAATATAAGGAATTAAAGGACTAAAAATAGAGGTTTAGGGCTTGAGTTTAATAGGGTTTGAAATGGGGATTTGAGGGGTGAATTGAACTTCGATTTTTATGTTATTGATATAAATGAACTCGTAGGAGGACGAGAAATCTAATGATGTAAAATTTTTTGAGTTTCGAGAAGTGGGCCCGGGGTTCGGGTTTGTTAATTTTGGGATTTTTGGTATTTTTCAATTTCTCTTGGGCTTGGTTCCCTTAGCATATTGTGATGTATTCGTTCTGATTTTGGATAGATTCGACGCACGTGGAGGCCGATTCGAGGGGCAAAGGCGTCGCGAACTAGAGATTTAGCCGGTTGGAGGTGAGTAATGATTGTAAATGATGCTCTGAGGGTTTGAAACCCCGGATTTTCACATTGTAGTGCTATATTGAGTTGAGACACGTGCTTAATGACGAGCATGAGGTCATTTAATATTGTGGATTGTGACTTTGTCTGTCCCGATTGATAATTTTATCGCGTATTTGACTGAAACTTATTTGTTGTCATCATGACTTAGGCTGAATGCCATATTTTGGCTTCGTGCCAACTATTTGAACCATTCGGGGATTTTTAATACTATTTCCTTTCTATTTAGACTTATTATCTGAAATTTTTCCCGATATTTCTACTGTTTAACTATTCAGCCATTATTT
This sequence comes from Nicotiana glauca, assembly GCA_026770625.1. Classification (NCBI taxonomy): domain Eukaryota; kingdom Viridiplantae; phylum Streptophyta; class Magnoliopsida; order Solanales; family Solanaceae; genus Nicotiana; species Nicotiana glauca. The sequence goes on along the minus strand of MU721381.1, from coordinate 5,302 downwards.
CTCAGTTTTTAAGACTTAAATGATATTTTAAATGATGTTTTAGCTGAAAACACTATTTTACTATTGCCCGATGGGCTTGTGATGATTTTTCTGACTGAGTAAGGCCGAGGTCCTGAGTTACACATATGCTACGAGGTGGATTGATTGATATGAGGTCGAGGTCCTAGTTTTGATGCCACGAGGTGGCATGTGATTGCATTTGGGTCGTAAGGGGCCACTCCAGGAGTCTGTACACCCCCAGTGAGTGCGGGTACCCATTGGTGATATGAGATTGAGCCCGAGGGGCTGGCATTATACTAAGATATGGTCCGAGGGGCGGATTTGCAGATACTGAGCTCGAGGGGCGAACTTCTATCTATTTACATTACATGATTTATATGTCAATTATCTGTTTTTACCTATTGCAGGAGTTTTACTTGGTTATCACTAAATTTCCATTTTCAAATGATGTTTTACTGCTTCATTATAGAATACCTTATGTTTTCACGTGCTTTCTTACTTTCAGTCAATATTTATATTTCTTACTCACTAGGTCGAAGTACTCACATTACTCCCTATACCTTGTGCAGATCCAGGTGTCCCAGAGGCTGAGTGAGAGCTTTTCAGTCGTTTATCATTTGCCACGGATTTCAAGGTAGCATGGCATCCGCAACCCTGATTTTTTCCCTCTATCTTATTACTTTTCCACATTCCTAGACTATCTATGTAGTAGGTTGTTCAGACTTGTATTAGAGGATCTATACTCGTGCACCATATCAGTATGGGCTGTGTAGTTTATATGTCTTGTTGACATTCTGCATATCTATCTTGCTGTTTTAAACACTATTATGTTAATCAGTAATTAAATTGTGTTAGCAATGATTTATCTAAAATGAAAATGGGTTGTGAATTGATAGTTGGTTCGGCTTGCCTAGTAATGTGATAGGCACCATCACAACAGGTATTTGAGGTCGTGACAACTTCAATTAAGGCAATTAAGGGTCAAGGCAACACGTAAAAATTAGAGGAAAGCTAGCAACGTTATATGGAGCATATAGAGGCAATTTAAGCAATTAGGAAACTTAATCATAAAGGAATTCTTCCCACATAATGACCATAAATGCCTAAGAAACCTAAAGGCAATTTCCCACAAATAGGTCTGAGCACACACTTGTCACCTTGTGTGCACAGACTACAAATAGCATGAAAATAAGTTTTCTAAACTTTTACCCAAAAAGTAAAAAATCGCCCCTGGACCCATATGGTAAAAACACGAGAATCGAACCAAAACTCAATTATCCATTCCCAAATAAAAATAGTTAGAAATCACTTACTATCACTTTGGAGAAGAAATTGCCTTTGAAAAATCACCCTAGAGAGTTTATGTTTTTAGAAGATGTGAAAAACGGTTGAAAATGCGTCTAAATGTGAATTTACAGGTTGTAGGTATCGCAATTGCGAGCCCAGACCCTACTATTATCACATTTCCAAAGTGACCTTCGTATTTCCGAGGTCACTTTTACTAACATACTGTCAAATTTGAGATGACAGGCCAAAATAGGGGAACATCCCATTTGCGATGGATCACTCGCATTTGCGAGGAAAGGCTGGCCTGGGCTAATTTGTATTTGAGACTTAGCCCTCGCATTTATGAGTCAGGCTTCGCAAATATGCAATACCCTAAGTCCAAATTCCACTCTGTGGCCTATCCAAAACTCACCCGAGCCCTCGGGTCTCCAAACAAAACATGCAACCCCAACCTAAAAACATCATTCGAACTTGCTTGTGTATTCAAATCACCATAATAACATCAACAACTATGAATTTAGCATCAAATCAAAAAAAATTAACTAAGAACTTCAAATTTTCCAATTTTCTCAAATAAGGTCCGATTCACGTCATTTCGAATGCGTTTCTAACCCAATTTCACAAACTCATCTTAAATCATGTATAAGACCTGTACCAGAATCCGGAACTAAAATACGAGCCCGATATCAATGGTTCAAACATAAATCCTCTTCTATACTTCATAATTAATTCAGCAAAATATATTTTTATTTAAAAGTCCATTTCTCGGGCTTGGGACCTTGGAATTCAATTCTAGGCAAATGTCCAAGTCCCATATTTTTTCACAGACTCTCCGGGACAGTCAAATCATGAGTCCGGGTTCGTTTACCAAAATATTGACCGAAGTCAACTTAAATTTATTTTTATGTCAAAATTCATTATTTTTCATAGATTTTCACCGGCTACGCGCTCGGACTGCGCATGCAAGTCGAGGTGTGACAAAAAGAGGTTTTTAAGGCCTTGGAACGCAGAGGATTGAGTAGAGCAAGTTCTTGAATCTGGGCATCGGGGAACGGATTTGCGATTAGGATAGATATATACCTAATTGCTTTGCTTGGTTGATTTACAGTAAAATTTAAATGTGTTCTTCTTAATTTTAACTCCATAGACATATAGGTGTTAGGTTAGCATGAATAGACGAGTAAGAACTCAATAGATTCTTATGAGCAATATTAACCCTGTTAACAAATAAACTAGATAAATTAGTTAATCAATCCAATCGAAGAATACTATAAGATTGTTAGATAGCCCATGACCCTAGATTGTTTTCATTACATTGATAACATAAAAATCTGTTCTTCCAATATTCGAATTTCATTAATTAAATTTATTTTTTTAATTGGTTTAGAATCAAATACTTTTAGGTTTTATTCTTGCTAAGAAAATTAGGATAGTATAATTTAGTTAATAGTTGATAACAAGTCCTTGTAGGATGGGCATAAGACGTTTAGTCACTTTATTACTTGACGACCGCATATACTTGCGTGTGCCTCTGGCCGCAACAAAAATCATTGTTAAAATTGAAATTCACACTGATCAACTATAAGCAGAAAAATTTACCAACAAAAAATATATAAAGTAACTAGTTTTTTAGCTATTAAAATACATGGAACATGGAATAATTATTCAATCATTAGTTGAAATTATTACTATTATTTCCAACAATGAAATAAAAGTTTTAGAATAATTGTTCTTGTACATAATCATATATGCTAATTATGTTGTAAAAATTTTGTAATAGCGCCAACTGGAGCATTGTTAATAACATCCTCCTGAATCCCACAACTGCATTTTCCATTCATACAAAAGGGAATAGCATCACGACATTGAAACCAATAATCCTTCCATGTTTTACACGGTTCATCTGAAACTTTCATACTCTGCAAGCCTATAAGTAAATAAGAATTAAATTATCATCATAAAGTATTATAATTTTTTTTGTTTAAGTAAGATAACACAAAAGTACCAAACTAATGTAAAATAAAATATCACCAGATAAAAATATAGTTTTATAGGCATACAAACATATCAAAAACTAGGATTTCATTTTAACAAGAGAATAAAAGAGGGAATAATATACCTATTGTGATAAACATCAAACAAACAAAGGAGAGAAAAGTGATGGATGCCTTCTTGACTGCCATGTTGAAATGTGTGCAATAGATTTCTTTTGAGTTGTAAACATGTAAAAATACTTAACCCCTTTCTTGCCATATATAGTATTGAAGATCGTTTCAATAAGGATGGTAATCTAAAACAAGGTTGAGAAGATTGACAAGTAGTTTATACACAATGGTGTAATGAAGATAGAGATTAATTTGGTTCCATTGTACCATAAAATCACTTCCTAGTTTGAGGCGACAAAATTTGATTGTAGGTCCAATTAAAATCAATAATACATGAACTTACCAAAAACTACAACATTATATTTCTATAACTACGGAATACATCGTAGCTAAATATGAAAATTTCCGTGGTTAATAATTTAGCTATAAAATAAAAACTCGTAGCAAGAAGTACTGTAGCTAAAAGTTAGCTACAATCTTTAGATATTCTGTGACTACAGACTAAAAAATATTGCTACGAAAGTTTTTTGCGTTGTAGCTATATTGGTAAACCTTTTTGCCACGAAATATATGCTTATAGCCGCGACATTACTAAAAAATCGCCCATTTCTGACCGAAAAAAGTATTCGGAAATTTCGACGGAATCGGTCGAAAATTCCATAAATATTTTTTTTTTCAATTTTTAGTAATAGTTATGACTGATATTCCGTCCATATCTGCATATATTTTGGCGAAAAATGCCGCGTAACTATTACCGATCAATTCGGTTGGAAACAATTAAAAAATACAATTGCGACTGATTCTGTCGGAATATTTTATTACAATGAGTTTGACTATTTTTACCAAATTTCTTACCGAATCGGTCGAAATATTATTTTAAAACCCTATCCGACCCCTTTCTTTTTTCTTTCCCTCTTTTCTTCTTTCTCTCTTCTCTCTCTCAAACTCAAACCTCCCCTCTTCCTCCCCCCACCCAACCCGCTGTTGCCATTACCAGCAACACTGACCGGCGACGCCGCCCAGCTACAGATCCTTCGACGACCCTTCACTGCCTGGTAAGTTTTCCTCACCCTCCTTTGTTTTTTTAAAAAATAATACACTGATTTTTTTTTAATTGCTCCTAGTTTTATTTATAAAAATTGATTGGTATTAGATAAAATAAATCTATGACTATTGTTAGTAGCTAAATTAAAGTTATACGTTGGTCATTGTCACGACCCAAAATTCTATGGCACATAGTCTCTAAACTAGGTAAACCTAACATAAACTGAAATAACATTGATATTTACTAACTTTAAATTAAATGACTCTATACAAATTATAATTCCCAAAACCGATGGTGCAAGTCGCAAACCTTTCTAAGAGTAGTTATAAAAAATAAATACATCAATACTGTGAAACAAAAGAACCAAATGGAAATAAGTACAAATGAAGGTGACTCTGAGGCCTGTGAAGCTGTAGCAGGTTTACCTTGAGTCTCCACCGCAACGACCCGCACAGCTACTACCGATCAAATAGCTAGATTTGTATACAAAAATTTATAGAAGTGTATTATGAGCACACCACAGTGGTGCCCAATAAGTATCAAGACTAACCTCGGTGGGATAGTGACGAGGAACAGTCCAGATACCTACTGGTCAAATAAATTGTACAGGATTTGATAATAAACTATCAACTAAGAAATGACATAGTAATATCAACAGCAGGGAAAGAACAAACCGCAATAAGTAGAAATAATAAAGATAAATATGGGTGAAAACGAAAGATAACCAAATAAATTAACACCAACATAGCTGGAGCATAGACAAGTAATAAATGTACTCAATAAGGAAGGTGGTGTGAGCACGTGATTTTTGCTCTCACGACAACAACTCCCAAAAGTATAAAATAAAATAGTTTTGTTATCGCAT
>MU721379.1:2871-53705 GCA_026770625.1 Nicotiana glauca | reverse complement strand
CCTTATTTGCACACGAAATAAAATAATTTAGCCTACCTTGGCACGACGAAATCTTAAATTACTCGAAAAAATTTTTGGGGCCTTACAGTTTTAGCAGTCAGGAGCCCGCCTGAAGAACGGAGGAATACATTTTAAGTCAACAGTCAGTAGCCTGCCTGAAGAACAGAGGAATACATTTCAAGTCAGCAGTTAGGAGCCCGCCTGAAGAACAGAGGAATACATTTCAAGTCAGCAGTCAGGAGCCCGCCTGAAGAACAGAGGAATACGTTCAAGTCTTAGCAGTCAGGAACCCGCCTGAACAACAGAGGAATACATTCAAGTTTTAGCAGTCCGGAGACCGCCTGGAGAACAGAGGGAGTACAATTCAAGTTCTAGCTTTCAAATTCTTACTAATATCTGGTAATATGATGCCCAACCACCAAACTGGGGCAAGAGATTTTCTTTGTTGTATATATTTTGTTAAAGTCAGGAGCCTACATGGAGAACATGGAATACATTTCGAGTCAGAAGTCAGGAGCCCACTTGGAGAACAGGGAATACATTTCAATTCAGCAGTCAGGAGCGCACCTGGAAAACAGGGAATACATTTCAAGTCAGCAGTCAGGAGCCCGCCTGGAGAGCAGGGAATAAATTCAAGTTTTAGCAGTCAGGAGCCTGCCTGGAGAATAGAGGGAGTACAATTCAAGTTTTAGCTTTCAAATTCTTACTAATATCTGGTAATATGATGCCCAGTCACCAAATTTGGGCACTAGATTTTCTTTGTTGTATCTGTTTTGTTAAAGTCAAGAGCCCACCTGGAGAACAGGGAATACATTTCAAGTTGAAGTCAGGTGCCCGCCTGGAGAGCAAGGAATACATTTCAAGTCAGCAGTCAGGAGCCCGCCTGGAAAACACGGGAATACAATTCTAGTTTTAGCTTTCAAGTTTTATTGATATTTGGTAATGTGGTTTGTTTTACACTTACGTCTGTGCCCGGATACCCAAACTGGGGCAGAAAATTTTCTTTGTTTTATCTATTTTATTGAAGTCAGGAGCCCACCTGGAGAACAAGGAATACATTTCAAGTCGGCAGTCTGGAGCCCACCTGGAGAACAGGGAATACATTTCAAGTCAGTAGTCAGGAGCCCACCTGGAGAACAGAGAATACATTTCAAGTCAGCAGTCAGGAACCTGCCTGAGAGCAGGGGATACATTCAAGTCTCGGTAATCAAGAGCCCGCCTGGAGAGCAGGGAATACATTCAAGTTCAGCGGTCAGGCATGCACCTAGGGAAAGGAAAACATCTCAAGAGTAGTTAGCAGTCAGGAAGCCACCTGAAGAAAGGGCAAACATCTCAGATTACAATTCAAGGCGGCAACAAAAGGATATCACCAGAAGAATACAAGTCAATAAGGTAACAAGAACCACGAGATCAAGTTTGAGGATATAGATATGATTTTCGTAAAGAATAGATCATTGTCTAGTCTAGCTTCTTTTTATTTTTTGACATGGTGTAATAAGGGGGTCAGCAAGCAGTAGCAGCAGCATCAGCAGTGAAATCACAGCTCCCGGTAGTCCCAGCTACCAAAACTTCCAGAACTACATTGACCTGATTCCTTTACAGCCAAGGATATGTAGGCAACCTCTGAAGCAAGTTTCGGCCAGATATTTTTCAAAAATGCTTCTCATGGAGTGTCAAGCGGGCAAAAATCCCTCATAATTGCTCACTTTTCTTTGTGCAAAAACTCATCGTGTTTCCGAGCAAAGAGGGGCAGCTGTGAGCACGTGATTTTTGCCTCGCATGATTTACTCCTACAGAATCCTTAGATTAAGGATTTTTCTTTTTATTATTTAATTTTTAGGAATTAATTGCACAATTTCCATGTTTATTTGCATTTTTGTGTGCATTTTTAATTTAATATAATTCACAAAAAATACAAAAATATTGCATTTTCATTTAAAATTTAATTTTACATATTTTTAGATTAATTAGTAATTAGGATTTTACAAAAAATCACAAAAATCGAGTTATTTTTCTTTGTTTAATTTGTAGCTTTGAATTTTGTGAATTTTCTTTAAATTATTATTTAATTAATGGTGTTGATTATTAATTAGAGCTTAATATGATTTGGTAAGTTAATTTAGTTTTTATAATTAATTTAGGGTTTTAGTTTAATTTCGAAAAAAAATAGTTTTAAAAGAAAAAAGAATTAGGAAAAGGTTGTTGGGCCAATTTGGCTGATCCCAATCAATTAACCCTTAAACCCACCTAACCACCCCTAGTCCAAGCCCACACATGGCCATTACCCGACCCAGCCTTTTTGGACGACCAAACGACGTCGTTTCATTGACTTTAGATCTGGACTATTGAGGTTTCTTGATCGGACAGTCCTGAAGCTTGGATCGTTTAATATTTAAGAGTCCAAATGGACCCCTCCCCCTCAGAACCCTCTACCCCCTCATCTCTCTCACCTCTCACAAGATTAGCCCTAACCCCGCCTTCCACCGCCACCTACCGCCCGCCGAAAATCGCCTACGGCGGCGGCCGGCATCCAATGATCCCCAAAATCACACCAGCTCTTCCTCTCCTCCTCTGTATGCCCGTGACATTAATATTCCCCTTCAAATCCTACCAGAATCCCCCAAAATCCCCAAACCCTAGCCGCCGCCATAGATTCCTCCGCCGTGTCCGGCGGCGCCACCACCAATCCTCACCAAATGAACACCCTAGATCCCCCTTGACCCCCTTTTCCTAAATCCCAGGCCAGTTACCCTCGAATTATAGCCAAACGCGTCGAATGTTGAACCTGTTTCGAGCCCTAAAACTCCAAACAAATTCAAACTCGAGATTTCAGTGAAGTATGGGTCTAGTTCGATGTTATTCATGTGTTCTTGATAAGAACACCTGATTAATGTCAGACTCGACCAGGAAATTTTGAAGATTCGAAGTTCTTATGGTCCAGGCTATGTTTAGGTATTGTGTCTTATTTCTGAATTTTAAATTTCATATGAATTTATTTTTCATATTTCTCCTGTTCTTTGTGCATGTTTTGATTTTTCTTTTCTCCTGTTCTTTGTGCATGTTTTGATTTTTCATTTCTTTTCTGTTTTCTCTGATACTTCAATATTTTGCATGTTTTTTTGGGTTAAGTTAAATAGTGTTTCTATGATCGAACATTAGTTTAGCTGGTTTATCTTTGATATTTGGGCTTTTAAAGTCTTTGGATTTCTGTCCGTCTTCTTCCTCGTCTTTTCTTTGAATTCCTCTGTGAGACCTCAAGTCAAAATGGGCTGAAAATAAAAAGGGTCTGGCCCAGAGTTTGCAAACTAAGACCCACCAATTGAATTTGGGTCAACTTGACCCGAGTTAATTTTCAGGGGAAGGTAAATAGTGAGGGTTTCAGGGGTAATTTGGGGAAACTAGGTTAGGGAATCTTGCAGTAACAGAATAGAAGCTCCTAGAAGCTTCTAGTTTGGGGTTCTAATTTCAATTTCAGACTTTAGGTAGTATAACTTGGGCACCAAGTCACATAATGAGGGACAAAAAATGCAAAAATCAAACCTTAAGGGCTGCCCTAATTGCTTGCCTATAAAAGCACTATTTCTTGCCTTAGAGGGCAGAGATTGGAAGAGAAAAAAATCAGAAATAGTACAAACGGCGGATAGACACCAAAAGTCACTATTTTATTGGTTTTCATCTGTGTTTTTTATTATTGTCTAATTTTTGAAGTGGTTTTTGATCATTTGGGGTTAAAAATGGATTGAGCTTGGATTAGTATAAGTTTTGTTTAAAGTTGGGTGGGGTACTGTTCGATTGAAATATTTTTTTGGACAGCTACATCTTTTTCTTTCTGTTTGAAACTGGACTTGGGCTAATTCCTGTTGCTGCTCATTTGCTGAACCTTCCCTTTTGTTTGGCTTTGTTTGTTCAACACCAGGTATGCCTTGGATCTATTGTATATGAAGTGCAAGTGTGAAACAGTGTAATTCAAGATGAGGAAATCGAACAATACCCATTCTCTGCTATTTGTTCAACATCAAACTTGGTTTAGTTCTTTTAGTATAGTTTTTGTGTATTTCATTTTGTTTTAAGGTTCAGATTTGAGCTTATAGGGATGCAATTGGGTTAAAATTGTTTTGGACCTTAAAGTATGTATTAAATATGGATTGTGACTTGCAATCAAATTGGTTGAAACCTCTTGGTATTGATCCTATAATTTTGGGCTTAACTATATGTTAATTCCAATTAGGATTTCACTGAAGCTATTTTCCAGTAAACATGCCAAGATTGGCCCCTCCCATGTATGATTTGAAACATAGTTTAAGTGCCTGTTTGGTTCTGGTTTTGAGAGGTTTGTTTTAAGTTTTTTTTGTTAAATGCTAAGTGATGGTTGTGGAATCATAATAATTTATATTGTGAGGCTTGACGAGTCCATTTAATTTAAGAGTGCAATTCAGATTCTTATTGTTTCTTAGATTAACCTATAGGATTGACATTTCTCATTCACACGTCTCGAGCAATGCCTCAAATAGCATGATTGTCTGTTTTGAAAGATAGTTCCAAAATCTGAGTGGAGTATGATTACTTGATATTTGCTTAATCCTGAGGTTTCAAAATGCTTATACGTCCGTCCTTGTTGGAGTAGTTATTAAATTAGAAGGCCAATCGGAAATCTATATACGCTTCATGGTATCAATGTTAATTATGAGCACATGATGTTTCATGCCCTTGCAGGGAATCGATCCTGAGTCCCAACTCCAGTCATTTGAATTGAAGAATGGGGCTTTCTTTGGGTTCATTTTAGTCCATCAGTAGCTTCAGCAACTTTTGGGTTCCGCAAGTTATTGGGCTCATTGGGCCAAGTTTGAAAGTAGCTATGAATTAGATTCTTGGGTTAAATGTCCCCTTAATTCAAGGTTTTCTAATTAGTCAGTAGATTGAATTTTTTGTTCGAACAATTAGAGGTTCTTCAATTTTCTTTCTTTAGTTAATTAATTGGTTTTCTTTTCAAAGTAGATTGGGGGTGTGCCATATTAGACAATATAAATAATTTATGGCCCTCGTATTAGCTTTATAACCTAGATATTAAAAATGACTAATATTTTGTAGAATATCCTTTAGGGCCATTTTAAAATACTAGTGTGATTGTGTATACGTCCGCGTAACACAATTACGCTTCTAAAAAAAAAACCGGAGTATGCGTTCGCGCAACTTCGGCCAAAACTTTCTTAATAATAATAAAGCGTTATTAATTGTGGACACGTTCGTATGACATGATTTTGGACGCGCCAAACAAATGGGTATACGTACGCGTAACCCGTTTCAAGATAATTTCCTTAATTAAAAGCGGTGAAAGAAGTAAATGCATAGGTTCTAAAATCATTAATTAAACAATTTTAGTAAGCCAAGTATTATCAAAGCGACCGTGCTAGAACCACGGAACTCGGGAGTGCCTAACACCTTCTCTCGGGTTAACAGAATTCCTTACCCGGATTTCTGGTTCGCAGACTGTATACAGAGTCAAATCTTTCCTCGATTCGGGATTTGAACCGGTGACTTGGGACACCATAAATTATCCCAAGTGGCGACTCTGAATTTTAAATAAATAATCCCGTTTCGATTGTCACATTAAGTTGGAAAAAACTCCCTTTATTATACCCTCTTTCGGGGGTGTAGTGAAAAAGGAGGTGTGACAATAGGCCTCTCTGAAGCTGGTAAATATGCCAAACTCCCCAAACTCTCCGCCTGGCGACTCAAGGCATCTGCCACCACATTGGCCTTGCCCGGGTGATACAGGATAGTGATATCATAATCCTTCAATAACTCTAACCACATCCTCTGACGCATATTTAGATCTTTTTGCTTGAGTAAGTGTTGCAAGCTCCGATGGTCAGTATAGATCTCATAAGGCAGATCGTACAAATAATGACGCCAGATCTTCAAGGCATGAACAATAGCAGCTAGTTCAAGGTCATGGACAGGGTAATTGTTTTCATGTATCTTTAACTGTCTGGACGCATAGGCAATCACCCTACTGTCTTGCATCAACATCACTCAAAGGCCAACTCTCGAGGTGTCACAATAGATAGTATAAGACCCCAAACCGGTAGGAAACATCAAAATTAGGGTTGTAGTCAAAGCTGTCTTGAGCTTCTGAAAGCTCGCCTCACACTCTTCTGTCCACTGAAATGGGGCACCCTTCTGGGTCAATCTAGTCATAGGGGCCGCAATCGATAAAAATCCCTCCACGAAACGATGGTAGTAGCCCATCAAACCAAGGAAACTGTGAATCTCTATAGCTGAGAATGGCCTGGTCCAACTCTGTATGGCCTCTATCTTCCTCGAATCCACCCGAATACCCTCACTCGAAATCACGTGGCCTAAAAATGCCACAGAACTCAGCCAAAACTCACATTTTAAAAACTTTGCATATAACTTCTTCTCCCTCAAGGTCTGAAGCACGGTCCTCAGGTGCTGCTCATGATCTTCCCGACTCCGGGAATACACCAGAATATCATCAATAAAAATAATAACGAACGAGTCAAGATATGGCCTGAACACACTATGCATGAAATGCATGAAAGCTACTGGGGCATTGGTCAGCCCGAATGACATAACAAGGAACTTGTAATGACTATATCGAGTCCTGAAGGCAGTCTTCAGGATATATGGCTCGCGAATCATCAACTGATGGTAACCTGAGCGCAAGTCAATCTTAGAAAACACATGTACGCTCTGAAGCTGGACAAACAGATCATCAATATGAGGCAAAGGATAATGGTTCTTCACTGTAACCTTGTTCAGCTGGCGATAATCAATACACATACGCATAGAACCATCCTTCTTCTTCACAAAAAAAAAAATATGAGCATCCCACGGTGAAACACTGGGATTCTTGTAGAGGATCCTTCAACTCCTTCAACTCAGGAGGAGACATACGATACAGAGGAATGGAAATGGGCTGAGTGCCCAGCAACAGATCAATGCCAAAATCAATGTCTCTATCGGGCGGCATGCCCGGAAGATCAGCTAGAAACACATCGGGATAATCCCGTACCACTGGAACTGAATTAACAGAAGGGGTATCAGCACTGACATCTCTTACATAAGCTAAATATGCGGCACACCCCTTCTCAACCATGCGCTGAGCTTTAAGAAAAGAGATAACTCTGCTGGGAGTGTGATCTAAAGTACCACTCCACTCAATACGCAGAATACCTGGCATAGCCAGCGTCACGGTCTTGGCGTGACAATCAAGAATAGCAAAATGGGGCGACAACCAGTCCATGCCCAAAATAATGTCAAAATCGACCATACCGAGTAAAATAAATCCACTCTAGTCTCAAAAACACGAATAGTAACCAAACATAACTGATAAACATGGTCCACAACAAGAGAATCCCCCACAGGAGTAGAAACATAAATGGGGGCACACAAAGAATCCCGAGGCACACCCAAATGCGGAGCAAAGTAAGAAGACACATAAGAATAAGTAGATCCCGGATCGAATAGAACAGATGCCTCTCTGTGACAAACCAGTATAATACCTGTAATGACGGAGTCGGAGGAAACAGCCTCAGTAAGAGCAGGAATAGCATAATATCTAGCCCGGCCCCTCTCTCGAGGGCGACCTCTATCTCCCCGACCTCCGCCCTTAGCCGGCTGGGCAGGTGGGGTAGCAGCTGGAGCTGTGATCATAGCCTGAGAACTCTGAGGAGCACGTTGTGGCTGAGCAGTCTGTGAAGATGCACCCTTACCAAGTCTGGGGCAGTCCCTAACCATGTGGCATGTATCACCACACTCGAAACAAGCTCTGGGAGGATGCAGTGGCTGTGACTGACTGGGGCCAGGTCTGCTGGACAGAACTCTAGAAGCACCCCGCGCAAGAGGCGAGCTAGAAACTGGAGGTGCATAGTAAGGCTCATGAGGTATAGGCGGAGCTGGAGCACTACTGGCCGCTAGAAGACCTGAATGGATAGGGAGACCCGCATAACCTCTGCCATAACGACCTGCTGATGGGGTACGAGCACCAGAGTAGTAACCCGACTCTCAAGACCTCTTGGACTCCCTCTCCCATCGCTCCCTAGCGAGCATACCCTCAATCCTCCTAGCAATGCTCACTACCTGCTGATAAGGAATAACCATCTCCAACTCTTGAGCCATGCTAGATCTTATGGGTGGGATAAGACCCTCAATGAACCTGCGAACTCTCTCTCGAACGGTAGCAACCAAAGCTGGTGCATGCCTGGCCAACCTGGTATAACAGATAGCATACTCCGAAATGGTCATAGCACCCTGGCACAAATGCTCAAACTCTGCGCGCCATGCGTCCCTGAGACTTTGCGGGACAAACTCTCTCATAAACATATCCGAGAACTGGGTCCAAGTCAGTGAAGCAGCCTCGACTGGACTGTCTATCTCATAAGTGCGCCACCAATCATAGGCGGCTCCCCAAAGCTAAAAAGCAGTGAAAGAGACCCTGTTAGACTCCACTATGCCCATAGTGCAAAGAATGCGGTAACACTCCTCTAGGAATCCCAAGGCATCGTCTGATGCTAATCCACTGAATACTGGGGGATCATGCTTCTTGAACCTCTCAAGTCTCCGCTACTCGTCCTCTGAAATAGCTGACCCGTCCTCGGGCTGAACTGGCATTGCAGGCGGTGCGGGAATAATCTCGGGAGCCTTCTCAACCTGCACTCTTTGCTCAGGAGTGCGGATGGCGGGAGTCTGTGCTCCTCCCCCGTCCTGGGATGTTGCTGCAGCAAGGGGAAGCAACCCTACCTGAGCCAAGGTGGTGTACATACTTATGAATTGAGCCAAAGTCTCCTGGAGAGCTGGAGTAGTAGTGGCAGTAGTAGGCGTGCCAGGTGCCTGGGCTCCGGTTGGATCTGCTGGTGGTGCCTCGGTAGCAGCTCGCGCAGGTGCTCTGGCTGCACCACGTGCGCGTCCTCGACCTCTCCCCCAGCCTCGGCCTCTGACGGCTGCAGGAGGGGGCACGGGTGCCTGATCATCTCGAGTAGCACGTGTCCTCACCATATGTGGGAGAATAGAAGACAGAAGTTTAGAATTGATGTCAAAAATATCGCACGACAAGGAATTCAAATGAAATGAAGATTTTTCCTAAATAGTTACATAGCCTCTCGTAGATAAGTACAGACGTCTCCGTACCGATCAGCTAGACTCTAATAAACCGGCCTGTGTCCCGTGACTCCTATGAACCTAGAGCTCTGATACCAACTTGTCATGACCCCAGTTCACCCTCCATGAACATGACGTGAAGGCACCTAGTTCCTACAACTAGGTAAGCCTAACAATGCGGAACTTAATATAACTTGCGGAAACATTTAATTAAACGAAGCAAAACTAGAGAAAATAGTATACAAGTGCCTCTTGGCATATACAACTCAAAAATAAAATGCGGAAGTCTACAATCTTATCCCAAAACCCAGAAACTCACGGGAACCAAAGGCTAATAGAAATGTAATATGCTGCTCTAACTCCAGAATGTCTAAACAACAGAGAGAAAAGGATAGAATAACTACTAAAGCTAGAATAGAATAGAGACCCCTGGTCAACGAACGCGGCAGATATACCTCGAAGTCTCTGCTAGATCTCTCTGCCTCGAGGATATTACGCCTGAGTGGAGGTACCTGGATCTGCACATGAAAAAAACATGCGCAGAAGGGGCATGAGTGCACCACAGCGGTACTTAGTAAGTGCCAAGCCTAACCTAGGTTGGGTAGTGACGAGGAAGGTCAGGGCCCTACTAAGGTCAAACAACATAATATGAATTAACAATATGAAAACTGACAATAATAATGAGTACAGCAGTGAGAATAGACAGGTTAAACAAGGCAATAACAACTACACAAAGAACAGAATAAACACGGAATATGTACAACTCAATACCAATGATAACAATGAGGATCTCCCAGGATACCGTCCTGTAGTCCTTTTCTCAACTGTCCAGTGGATCTCTCGGGATACCGTCCTGTAGTCCAACTATCAATGTGCAGGGGGGATCTACCTGGAATCTAACCCGTAGTCCCAAAGTAAAAGTGCAGGGGGATCTACCGGGAATCTAACCCGTACTCCCAAAGTAAACAAACAAGGGGGGAGCTACCGGAATCCTACATCCGTAGTCCCAATGTAAATGCGCAACCTCAACCAGAAGATATTCAGAAATGAAATACAAACAACAAGCAACAGGTAGTACTAGCCTAGCATGCTTCACGTAGTACAGTTAAGGCAACTTAAATAATTAGGCAAGTTGAATCGACTAAACATGCTTTTCTAATCTAACACAGGTTATAATTGCAAGTAAAATAAGGCAAATATAAAGGAAAACTCAGTCTCAATATCTTAAGTAAAAACCGGATTTTCAACAATTGGCTCAAGTGCGCGCTCGTCACCTCGCATACAAAGCACTCAAATACCAAATAACAAATCCTAAGCGGAAAGGTCCCCCACACAAGGTTAGACAAGTCACTTACCTCGAATCAAATCAATTAGAACCCACGCCTTTGCCAGGAGTATCCGACTCCAAATGGCCCAAATCTATTCAAGTCAATCATATATCATAAATAACACCTCAAATAATAGATTTTACTATTTAATTTAAAGCTAAGACGCAAATTTAGGTAAAATGACCAAAATGCCCTTTAGGCCAACGTCTCGGAATCGAATAACTTTTATATTTTCAAAACCCTCGTTCTCTCATTAGTCTAATCATATAAAAATCTCCCAAATCGGGGGTCAATCACCCACTCAAAACTCAATAGTTTAGCTTATGAAGTTTTACCCAATTTTTCCAAATTTTGATCCTCAAATTTGAATTTTTGTGAAGGATTTAACTACATAATGATGAAATATAACTAGAAGGGATTAAAGAAACGTTACCCAATAATCTCCTCTTCAAAACCCTCTCAAAATCGCCCTCTCCCGAGCTCAAATTTGATTTTTCTAACTTTTGATAACTAACCCTCGAAATCTCTATTTCTGAACAGGGATTTCCGCTTCTACGGAACAAGAGCCACTTCTGCAGTTTTCATTAAAGGGCCAGGGACCACATCTGCGATAAAAGGGTCGCAGGTGTGAAACCGCATCTGTGGGGGAACTTCCGCTTCTACGGAAACTAAGGCAACACTGGAGCCCGCAGCTATGATGCCTGAGCCACTTCTGCATCTTCGCTTCTGTGATGGCTAAGCTGCTTCTGCGGGAATAGCACCGCTTCTGCAGTTTCTGAGGGAAAGGAGCAAAGCCGCTTCTGCGGCCATTTAGTCGCTTCTATGGCACCGCATCTGCGGTTGAAATCATCCCGAGGCCCCCGGGACCTCAACCAAAAGTACCAATAACACCTAATATCTCATTTAAACTTGTACCAATCCTTAAACCACCTAAAACAACATCGGAAGCTCTATTAATTAAAGGATTTGAGCCTAAGAACTTCAAATTTCATCAAAATACACTTTTGATCAAAAACCCAACTAAAACACGTCCGAATGACTTGAAATTTTGCACACACGTCCCAAATGACACTTCCGGAATTCTATTCCAACCCTCGGATCAAAAACTCACTATCGGGCCGGAAACTTCAAAAACTCAAACTTCGGCATTTCAAGCCTAAATGAGCTACGGACTTCCAAAATACATTCTGAACACGCTCCCAACCCCAAAATCACCTAACAAAGCTAACAAAACCATCAAATTTTCATTCCGAGGTCGCCTTCACATTGTTCCGAATACGGACCATTTTTTAACACTTAAGCTCTCATTTAGGGACTAAGTGTCCCAAAACTCTCCGAAACCCAACACCGAGCGTCCCGGCAAATCAAAATAGCAGAAATAAACTTACGGGAAGCAGTTAATAGGGGATCGGGGAATTAATTCTTAAGATGACACGCCGGGTCATCACATGGGCACCGTAAGGCGACAGTGAGTTGAGGAAAAGAGCAAAAAATGAGAGATGCTTGATGTTGTTTCCTTTCAGGGCACTATAAGTCGACTGAAGATTTTGGATCAGATGGGATAATTTAAGCGCTAAAGCCCAGTTTCACAGCGAAGAGGTACAACAAGAGTTGAATATTAGACTTGCTTGAGAGATTAGGCCACTTAATCCAAAGGTACATGTCATGGTCATTATCCACATCTAATAGGTTTTTACTTCGTAATTTTCTTGTTAGATATTATCTCTTTCCCTTATCCCTTATTTTGTTCCTCTCATTTTGTTTGAGTCCCTTCTTGAGTCCGTTTGGTCAGAACAAGTGTGAAATGACTTCAAAATTTGCTACCAGCTTTCCAGTTGCACAAAACGAATTTGGCTAACACATCAAAGTGGCATGAGTCAGGAAAAAGTGGTATGCGCATTGAGTTGGTAACAATCAACATGCTTTGGGATTCATGTGAAATGCAAGGGTTCGGTAAATATCAATTCATGAACAAAATGCAACGGATAGAGGATATTGGGAACGAATGGAGGAGAGGCATTTTATGTTATAAGGGTTAAAAGAAAATAGGCAGTCGATAATAGTCGAGGTTGTCCAAGTTGAAATAAAAGTTATCTTGGCAAGTGCAGAAGCAGCCGCCTTCAAACTCAAGGCCACAAATTAACCACCGTGTTTTAAACTCACAAGTTTTTTTGTCTGAAACAGGGATGAAGTCCATGTTCATATCAATGCTTGAATTTTCTAGGTGTAATGCCCCAATTATACTTACGCAAATTCTATTGAGAAGATCACACATCACCCCTAGGAGACGCACTTCCTAGTATGGGTCTTTCAAGTCATATTTTTGTATTAGGAGACGCAATTCCTAAATTGAGATTTTACCTCTAGGAGACGCACTTCCTAGTCTAGGTCTTTCAGGTTATATTTTTTATTTAGGAGACGTACTTCCTAGTGTAGGGTCATTTAAGTTTATTCCTAGGAGACGTACTTCCTAGCTTAAGTCATTGAAATTTTACCCCTAGGAGACGCACTTCCTAGTTTGGGTCATTTAAGTTCATTCCTAGGAGACGCACTTCCTAGTCTGGGTTTTTCAGGTTATATTCTTGTTTTAGGAGATGCACTTCCTAAATTGAGATTTTACCCCTAGGAGACGCACTTCCTAGTTTGGATCATTTAAGTTTATTCCTAGGAGACGCACTTCCTAGTTTGAGTCATTAAAGTTTCACCCCCTAGGAGACGACCTTCCTAGTCTAGGTTTTTCAGGTTATATTATTGTTTTAGGAGACGCACTTCCTAAATTGAGATTTTACCCCTAGGAGATGCACTTCTTAGTTTGGGTCATTCAAGTTCATTCCTAGGAGACGCACTTCCTAGTCTGGGCTTTTTAGGTTATATTCTTGTTTTAGGAGACGCACTTCCTAAATTGATATTTTACCCCTAGGAGATGCACTTCCTAGTTTGGGTCATTTAAGTTTATTCCTAGGAGACGCACTTCCTAGTTTGTGTCATTGAAGCTTCACCCGTAGGAGACGCACTTCCTAATTTGAGTCATTGAAGTTTCACCCCTAGGAGACGCACTTCCTAGTCCGAGTTTTTTAGGTTATATTCTTATTTTAGGAGACGCACTTCCTAAATTGAGATTTTACCCCTAGGAGACGCACTTCCTAGTTTGGGTCATTTAAGTTCATTCCTAGGAGACGCACTTCCTAGTTTGAGTCATTGAAGTTTCACCCCTAGGAGACGCACTTCCTGGTTTGGTTTTTTCAGGTTACATTCTTGTTTTAGGAGACGCACTTCCTAAATTGAGACTTTACCCTTAAGAGACGCACTTCCTAGTTTTGGGTCATTTAAGTTCACTCCTAGGAGACGCACTTCCTAGTTTGGTTCATTCAAGTTTCATCCCCAGGATACGCACTTCCTAATTTGGGTCGTTTAGGTTTTATTCTTAGCAGAGGCACTTGCTAGTCAAATATTCTTGCTTCGATTCGCAGGAGACGCACTTTCCAGTTTGAGTCATTTGAGTTCATGCCTAGGAGATGCACATCCTAGTCATGTCTTTAGTTTTCCTCTCATCATTGCTTCAATAGCATAGGTGGTTTACAGTTTTGCTAACAACTCACAAATTTTCCTACTGCAAACTGGGGCAGAAAATTTTGTTTGTTTTGTTGTTTTGATTACAGGCACCCACCTGGAGAATGAGGGAATCCATTTCAAGTTCTTTTCAAAGTCACTTCAAATTTCAACTCAGTAGCAGACACCCACCTGATGAACGAAAGAAGTCATTTCAGAATTCAATTCATGTTAGAAGTAGCAGAAGCTCGCGGTAAGAATGCGAGTCAACAGTCTGAGTTGACCAACAGAAGTAGTCTCAATCCAAAAAAAAAGAAAAAAAACAGAAAGAAAGAAAGAAAGTGAATCCAAAATACAGAAGCAGAAAAGATGTGAACTGCTCAAGACGTGCTTGAAGTCACGAGCGCTACATTGTCCGGTTTTGATCCGAAAAAGTTGAAGAAGAATGAACTAGCACCTGATGCTAACAAGCATCAGGAATCAGATCAGAGATCGCACGAAGAACCAACCAAGACTCGAGATCAAGCTTTAGAAGACTCATATATAGGAATCTTGTAACTCGTAGCTAATAGACTTAGCTAGTCTTTTTAATTTTTGATTTTGATGTAATAACGGGGCCGCGGACCGAAACCTCGACGGCACCTCGCTCGGCTCTCAACCTCAGTACTCCATCATCTCACTCACTTTTGAACTACACGTGACCTAATTCCTTTATAGCCAAGGATATGTAGGCAGCTCAGATACCAGGGCTCGATCACATCCCCCTTCCTCGTAGTTTTTGGTATCCCTAAATAAGGGTCGGGTCAGAAAAACCTGTCTAGTCGTTCTTTGTCTGAAAATACTCTGTATTTTCAGTCAAAGAGGGGCAGCTGTAGACATATAATTTTTGACCCTCCACTAGATTTTATATTTTTTTAACTTTTAGATATTTAGTTTAGGCCTGATATTGCTATTTTACCTAGTTTTAAATATTTTATTTTATTTCAATAACAAAAATTGAAAATTACAAAAAAATTATTTCATATTTCTCTACTTAATAGTTTCATATTTGATTTCATTTTAATAGTTTGTTCTCCTTAATTAAGATTAATTAGTAGTTTTGTAGTATATTTTGTTATCAATATTATTTTTGTAAAAAGAAAAGAATGAACTTTTTGGATTAGTTCTTAATTTTATGTTACAAGACCAACATTTTTTAGATTAGTCTTAGGCCCAAATTCGAAGCCCACCCTTCACTAACCCAACAGACCAAAGAGACCCCATCAGCAACCCTAACTCTTCTTCTTCACCTTAATACGCATAAGGAACAAGAGAACCTACACAAGAAAAACATAGCCCTAGAAAAAAAAGAGGGAGCTAATGCCAGAAGACATAAAAAAAAGGAAGAAGCAGCGACTTTTTTTGGACATGAAAAAATGAACAAAACATAAAATTCCAAAAGATGAGCAAAAGATAAAGAAAGAAAAAGCTGCTCACCGCCTCCCCTATCTTCTCGCGCCTTTCTTTGTCAAATATCAATCTAAATCCACAAGCCTATACATACAAAAGGATATACACATCTTTTCCATTTTAACTGTTTTTCACTTGGATTTCATTGATCTAGCGCTTCAACAGTACACTGGAGTGTGATTGCATGACTATTTGAGGATCGGATTCTGGATTGGTTCTCGGTTTTCTATCCTCTCTTGGTTCGAGATCTGAGCCAAGAATAGAGGAATTCGTTCGTTACACTGAGTTTCCGGGTAGCTGATTAGCTAATCGAATCGGTCGCGATGTTCACTGTTGTAAGGCCCCGTAAAAACTTATGCTCAAAACCTATTAGCTCATAGTGTCAGTTCCGAATATGTTTTGGGAATGTGTAAAATTCTTCACGGTTCGGACCCCTTTTGCACTGATCTAAGCATTTAAAAATTAAAGAATCAAGTTTTCCAGAAAAGTACTATTTTGCGGTCCAGAATGTGGTCGCAAATCTAGTATGCGGACCGCATTTCTACCGCAGATTGAGTCAGTGGTTTGGTTAAAATTGAGGTCAAAATAAGGTCCATTATGCGACCGTATAACTGATATGCGGACCGCATAACTGATATGCGGACTGCATTTCCATCACAAAGTGATTCAATGTGTCAGTCAAATTTGAGGTCAAAAATGCGGTGCGTTATGCGACCGCAAATCGAATATGCGGACCGCCTTTCCGCCACAGAACCAAACAGTAGGATTGGATTTTTGGAGCACTTTTGCGGTCCATTCTGCGAACCGCATTTCATCTTTGTGATCGCAAATGCGATCACATACCTGACTCAGGCTAATATTTTTCTAAAATTTTAAACCTGACCCCTTTTTAATAAAATACCCCAACACCCTTATTTTAACCATCTTTCTAAACAAAAATAAGAGAGAGGGAACAAAGGGTTCCTGAGAGAGAAAGTCATCTTCATCAATTTGATTCTTCAAAACTATCCGGGCCGGAAAATTTCAAAGTGATTGTCTTTATCCCCATCTTTGCAGGTAAAATCCCTAACCCTTTTCATTGATTTTCAGGGGTAAACTAAGGGGGGAGTCTCATGCATTGATTCTTGAAAATAATGGTTGAAAACATACATGCATGCCTTTTTAAAACCTAAAATCTAGTAAGAAGAATTGAGTAAGAGTAAAGGATTGTACAAAGAGGGGTTGATAACCTAAATAAGTTTGAGTAGAAATTGTGAGCTTCAATTCTAAGTTGTATGTATTAACTTGTGCACTAGATTGACGTTGCTAGACTATTTGGTGAATTGAAAATAGAAGTTAAAAGGGAATTCGACTCCAGGTATGTATGGCTAACTTTGACCTTTATAAAATCACCTTGTTTGGTGTACAAATATTTGGTATGTGATATCTACGTAGATTATTGGTGAAATTCTTGTGATTGGTATGATTTGAATGTTCGTGGTTAAGTCTCCCAATATAATGGTGTAACTAATTGGCAATAAACTAAATGTGTGGTTGTGAATATGTTATGTGGTAAGAGTTGAGAAACAAATTATGGAAAGAAATTTTAATTGATGCAATCGAAACAACTGTGGAAATACCATGTTGGCTTGTGGTGGGAAATTATTGTGGTGACTTAAATTGCATATGAACTGTTGAATATGATGGAAGAGATATTGATGGTTATGGAAATTCTTTGTGAATTGTCGTTGTTGTTCCTTGAGAATTGTTGTTGTTGTTCTTTGTGAATTGTTGTTGTTGTGGTGTTGTTTGTGAATTGTGATTGTTCGGTGGGATCGGGTTGCGCGCCGCAACACGAAGTAATAAGGTGTGGGTTGTGGTAATAAGGGTGGCCGAGGTAATAAGGGTGAAAAGTGATCGAAATCTCTATTGAAATGAAAATATGAGAAAGTGGTGAAATCATTGATGTGAAAATGTTGAAGGAGAAATGGAGAGATTGTAAACTTGTTTGGCTTGATTGTTTCCTTTCATGTGCATTTGATTGTTGATTCCATTACTACTTGTTACTTGTGTATGGTTTTAGTTTACTTAGGACAAAGTTTGTTCATACATATCAGTACAATTCAAATGTACTGACGTCCCTTTTGCCGGGGATGCTACATTTGTGTTATAATTGTAGGTGGATCCATAGCAGTTACTCCAGTCCATTGACCGTAGCTCCCCTTCACTTTCCGTCAGTTGTATTGGTGAGCCCATTTCCTCTCGGGGCCCTGCGTGGCTCATGTCGCTTTTTATTTCGGAGTCTTGTTTTGGTTTTTGTGTAAGGTATAGCCGGAGACTTGTTACCGGCAAGTATTGTAACATCCTTTTGTATCCTTAGAGGGTCCGCACACAGGAAATGTGGTTTATAAACTTATATAAATATGTATTTTGTACGTTGGGCGATGTAAGTTGTAAACCACGCTAAGTAATTATGTATGTTTTGTAAAGAGGGTGTTTTAATTATAAATAGATATTTCCTGTGATTAATGAACAATGGAAGATACGGGGTAATGCGTGGGATAGGAAAGGCACCGAGGTCCGCTTGACTGGGGCTACCTGGTCGGGCGCCGGTCATGTCCCTCAGTTTGGGGCGTGACAACTGTCACCACTTGCAGTGTGGAGAGGTCGTTCTTTTGGTGTTGGTTTCTAAAACGGGTGTTCGATCGTTGGAGTTGTTGCTCGAGGTGCGGTCCATCAGTTTCGCTCAGGCTGAATCTGTTGTTTCGAACTTCATTCGTAAGGTCTATCTCATTTCATACCTTTTTATTAATCAATAGATATCTCGGTCCGTGAGTTAGAACCTGTTATAATTTTTGAATTAATCTGTTACTATTTAATCTTAGTTAGCCTTACAGTTATTTTGTTCAAGTAGTGCTTTGGATGGTTGAATTATGTTTCATCATATCTGTTCTATACACTTGTAAATAAATGAAGAAATTAGTTCGAATGGAAATGGTGTAACTTTGAAGTGTCGGGTTGGGAAAATAATCCATGAAACTGCGGAATTGGTTCTTGGTCGTAAATTGTGAACCAAACTTAATATCATATTATTTTATTTTTGTTATTTTATTGCTAGAAGCATGTTTAGGCCGTCAACACTTGGGTAGGCAATCTTAGGATTTTTCATTTGCTTTTGGTTTTTTGGTGAGAGGTTGTCCCTTAGATAAATTCATCCGGGGAATGCCTCGTGAACTTTGTAAGTATTTTAACCCGGGCAATGCCCTGAAGTACTTTGTCAATATTTTAGAGGCCGTGACGGGTTTGTGAAAGAAGCATAGTGTAGTATTTTATTCTCATTTTTATTCTTATTTTTCATTTATTAGGTGGGGACGTCCTCGAGCCCTTTTGTGTGTTTATTTGTCTGTGTTTGTTGCCTCAACTTGAATATTTTAGAAGCCAACTTTATTGAGTACGCCATTGTACTTGTTACGAGACTTGGGGAGTGTCTAACACCTTCTCCCCGAGTCAAACGAACCCCCTTACCCAAATCTCTGGTGTAGACTTAGTTTAAGAGTTCAAAGTGTTTTGAAAGGAAAATTATTATTTTTTTGGAAAAACGGTGACCTGACACACCGAAATCAAATGTCAGGTGGAGACTCTGAGTTATTTTTTTTAATATACTTTTGTCACGTTCTAATTGGAAAACCCTTTTTAAGGTTTACTAAATCTTTTTATTTATTAAAAGGGTTTAGTGAGGTTTTGGTTAAAAGGGGGGTGTGACAGGGGATCCTAAATAAGGTACACTTCTAATTGTAGTAGGGAATATTATTGGACAGCTGTCTAACCGCCTAATACAAATCTGTTTCGGAATTTACGCAGCGATCCTCTAGTTGTTGCAAGAATCTCACTCTTTCTATTACTAAACCATAATGGTATTGTCTCGAGGCCAGTCATACTCGGCCTTGGTTTTCATCGAGCCTTCGATCCTCAAGTTTTATATTCCATTATCAGGCTCGAGCCAGGTTCGTTTTGGGCTTATTCTCGAAGCAACTCCCCGAGCCTACAAAATTGGTTTACCTAATTTCAACCGTGCACAGATAGTCCCCACATTTCTTAGAGTGAAATGATAAAAATGATCTGACTCTCGATTCTATGATGCTTTGATCATGATGTCAATTCTATGACATCAGCGACAGAAATGACTTAAGGGTCGCGTCCACATAGTTCCCAAGGTCATTAATTGACAGTGGCTGATGGTCGACCATTAGTTTCCTCAAACCGTTGAATCGACCATTATAAATAGGTCAATTTCTCAATCTTTACTTCCTAAACCTTTTCACAAATCTTTACAAGCTTCTCCATTCTCTTCAATTTATGCTTGTCATAACATCAACTTCTTCTCATTTCTTGAATTCCACAACAGTGATGGCTAAAACATCTAAAATTGTCCCCTCAAAAAGAAAAATCCTTCTCATCATCGCGGTCGTCCGGTGGTAAAACACTGGTGGAGCCTCATTTTGAGGAGTGCGTTCTTGGGCCACGCGAGATATTTTCCAATTTCAAAGTCGATAAGCCTTAGTCAGTTCTAGGTTGATGTGACCCATGTCCTGATATATCTATTCGATTTCTGAAGACGATATCGAGCGGGTGAAAGAGGAATACAATTGGGAAAATAGGAGGTGGTGATTCCTTTCCCTGAGGAGGACATCACTACCCATGTAAATGGGTACTTAAGTGTGTATACTTATCCTTTCACACTGGGTCCCGTAGATCCGCTCATACTCGATTTCTATCGTCAATATCCGGTGGTCCTTGGCCAGATCTACTGCTCTTTCTGGAACTTTATTATTTTCCTCAGATATTTTTTGAGTAAGGTGAAGGGGATGTCTTCTACCCTTGACCATCTGATCATGTTATACAGCCCTCACCTCTATCGAGATGGGTTGATAAAGCTCCAGTGTCGGTCTACGAAGGCGTTGTTCTCGAGCATTGATGAGGACAAGGACACAGGATGGATGGGCTAGTTCGTCCAAATCAAGACCTCTGACTTAATTCCTGCTGAAAGAATATCATTCCCCAAGGAATGTAACATGAAACGTAATTACAACTCCATCTATGATGCTTAATACTTTGCTTTCTTTATTCTTCTTCGATCTAATTTCTTTTTGATGGTGTAGCTTCCATTTGGTTTCCTGGTGCGATTCCGGACCTCACAGGTTTGGTTAGACAACTAGCCTCTACTTCTTCACATGCTGAGCACTGTTAGCGTGATTTGGCCAAGGGTCGATGGGAAGCTAAAAACCATGGTGAGTTCCTTTGTTCACATGTTGATGCTTCTTTATAAAATACTTACTTTCTAGTCAAGCAGGCCTAAGAGACAATGTTGTTATGAGGCCGCCTCTGCATGGTGAAGAGGAGATCCCCAAGCCAACCAAAGAGAAGAAGAGAAAAAGGGCCTCAGCTACAAGTACCTCGAATCATAGGAAAAGTAGGGCTTGAAAATCAAGGGCCGAACCTACAGCTCTATCTGGTGACGTAGTTCAACAACTTTGGGAGGATGAGGAAGAAGGAGAGGACGCCGACTACTTGCTGGTTGATCAAAAGATTGGAAGCACTGAAGCTTCAAAGGCCGCTGAACCGGTAGAGGTTGATATGGTTCAATCTTGAATTGAAGAATCTCGGAGGGGAGCTCGAGCAGAGTCCCCAAGCCATCGGGTGATAAAAGTGCACCTCGCCGTTAAGAACGTCTGGCAGGTATTCCTGAAGGGTCTAATTCCAAGGCTTCTCAAAGAGAAGAGAATTTCCTAAGTGACTCGCTTGGGATAATTAATATATATGAGTCGGCGTTTGGCCCTACATTCTCCAAAGGGAAGTTTCAATATGCCCAGGCTATGAAGACTCCCGATGTGGGGACGACCCGTGAAGGGAATGATATTTTCTAGATATGTATTGCAGGGGTCGAACATGGTCTCGACCTGGATGCTTCATTCATTTTCTACGAGGCCCAGCGGCTTCTTAAACAAGTAAGTTTCTGCCTCTATAAGTATGCTTGTGTTTTATTCTCATTTCTTCAAGTTTAACTTTTTTCCTTTGTGTGAAGGCCATGACGCTCTATCGAGAAGAGTTTTGCAAATCCAAGCTGAGCTAACTCGATGCGAGTTCGAACTCAAGAAGTTCATGGAGGAGAGGGACGTCCTCAAACTCCTCTATGTTCAAAAGGAAGAGGAGATCAGGGACCTCCGAGCTGAATTGACGAGGGCTCATTGAGAATAGACTGAGCTCATCGAGCAGGTAATATGACTTTTTAGGAATTTGTTACGTACTCATTTGACTTGGAAATTAACATTTCGACTTGGCAGGCCCAGCAGAAGGGTGAGTTGGTGGAGCAGCTTCGAGAATAGGTCAAGACAAAAGAGGCCAAGACCCTGGGATGGAAATAGCATATGGATCATCTTGCCTCGAAAAAAGTGCGCTTCAGGACAGCTAACTTTGGTTGAATTCCAACTTCAAAGTGTGAAGGGGGAAAGCTTTGCTCGGATCCGGAATATTAAAGAGCTCGAGGCTAAGTTGGCCACCGAGCTTGCAAAGGCTAAATCTAAGGCGGAGGTGCTTGTGGCCTCTTACCGAGCTGACGCCGAGGCTTCTAACATTCGGGCACATGAGATCTCTGTTGCTACGTAAGTAAAATTATTATGTGTTTTCGATCATGCCAGGCGACAATCCAGGAGAGAGACTCTCGAGGAAGTGCATGCTCGTGGTTTTGACCTCTCAGCCGATATTGAGAGTGCGAAAGATTTGGAGGAGAAGGCTGCAATTTTACTCTCCGATGATAAAGACTCTGCTAGTGGATCCGAGAGCGGAAGAGATGAGGATTAGGCCCCCAAAGAAGCAGCTCCCAAAGTGGACTAGGTCCTTAGAATTTTGTTTTTTGTGTAAGGCCCCTCGTGGGTATTGTAAATACCTTCTATGTATAAAAAATTCCTTTTATGTTCGCTCTATCTCTGATTCGTGGTAACACTTGATTTGTATTTTCCTTGTGAAAATTTTTTGATGTTATAACTTCAATAATCGAGTGAGAACTAGCTCGAACTTCAGAGTAAGACAAACCCTTAGGTTTTTAGTACACAATGGGCAAGTATTGAACTTATAATAGAATACCTTTTAAGGTTTTATGATGAATCCTCGAGCTATATTCAAGTCAATTTTATTCGGAATAGTGGGAGCGAGGACAAGGTCTCAAACTCTAAATGTCTTGGCTCTTAGGTTCTTTTAGGTTGGGCCGATATGGCCTTTGAAGGATGGCTATTATCCCCTCCCCCCCCCCCCCCCCCCCTCCTTCGTCTTAAAAGACTTAGTAAAGATTTCTTTATGGCTTAGTATGTATTTTTCAGCCATTGGGTTTTTTAAGGGTCCGATGTCGATTGAAACCCCTTTGCTTTTTATGCCTCAGCACATTTGTGTTAGGATAATTTGATACCTCTTAAGGTTTTTCGAGGGCTGATTTTATCGTTGCCCTTTTTAGTCATTTTGCCAACTATAGCCTTTTAACCAGTTTTTTCAAAGTATTTGAAGGCCTATTGTTTATTGCAGGATTCGAACGTCTACGAGCCACATTATTTTGACCGTAGCCTTTATTTTGGCCATAGCCTTTAATATGATCGTAGCCTTCGGGTATGCTTCTTGGACTTATTTCCCAATAACATCTTGAACGTGTTCGAAATGTCAGTCCCCGAGTATGATAACCTTGGCCTTTTTGTTTAGGGTGCCTCTTTGAGTCTTGTGACTTCGAATTTAGATAGTTCGAGCCTACAGTCCCCGAGTGTTCGAGGTGTATTTGTGCTTGGCCCTTGAGCCGTTCCTCACAAAATCATAAGTATGGACTGTAGTAGCAAATTTTCTTTGAGATACAAAGTGTTTGATATAGAAAGAATGCTTCTTTGAATAATCGATGCAAGCGTACATGTTTTGTCATCGAGGCTCGACTAATCTATATGGGCACAGTTCACTCGACCGATTGGCCCATTACAAGGTTTCCTTATTAAGACCCTTTGACATGAAGTATTTTTCTCGAAAATATAACCTCCGAGGGTGATACCCCCAATATTCGAGGTTGATTGAAAAGAAGCCTTGGATACTGTTAAATTTTTCTTAGGTAGCACATGTTGTTGCCTTGTTAAAAACCTCGCCGGAAAAACCCATTCGGGACAAAAACCGATCTGAGGGAAAAGAGTGCAACGCGTGCTTTAAAATCTATAATTTTCATGTTGAAGAGTTTCCTCGATGCCTAAATCGATCACCTTCCATAGGTTAGTATAAAATATAAATGGAAAATGGAGAGATTCATACCCCAGCAAAAATATCATTTGAGTAGTGATACGTTCCAATTGTTTGGCAATTGTTCGCCTTCCATCGTGCCAAGTTTGTAAGATCCCTTTCCGATGACTCGATATGGTCCTTCCCAATTGGGGCCTAGTTTCCCTTCATTTGGATCTCGAGTATTGAGGGTGACTTTCCTTAGAACTAAGTCCCCGATTCTGAAGTGGCAAAGGTTGGCTCTTCTATTGTAATATCTCTCGATTCTTTGCTTTTGTGCAGCCATCCGAACAAGCACAGCCTCTCATTTCTCATCTAATAGTTAGAGGCTATTATTCATAGCCTTGTGATTTGATTCCTCCATTGCATGTTGAAATCTTGCACTAGGTTCCCCGACCTCGACTGGGATTAAGGCCTCAGAGCCATATACTAAGGAGTACGAGGTTGCCCCTGTGCTGGACTTCGATTTTTTTCGATACGCCCAAAGAACTTTGGGTAGAATTTCTCTCCATTTTCCCTTAGTGTCGCTCAACCTTTTCTATAAGTTTTGGATAATAGTCTTGTTTGTCGAATCAGCCTGTCCGTTTACACTTGGGTAATACGGTGTCGATAAGATCCTTTTTATTTTGTGTTCTTCGAGGAGCTTTGTTACCTTGCTACCGATGAACTGCTTCCCGTTGTCGTATGTGATTTTAGCAGGCATCCCGAATCGACACACGATGTGGTCCTAGATGAAGTCTATAACTTTTTTTTCTCTGACCTTCTCGAAGGCCTATGCTTCCACCAATTTAGAAAAGTAGTCAGTCATAAACAAAATGAATTTAGCTTCACCCGGGGCCTTTGGAAGAGGGTCGACGATATCCATCCCCCATTTCATGAATGGCCATGGGGATAGGACTAAATGAAGTTTCTCTTCGGGCTGATGGATCATCGGTGAAAACCTTTGACATTTATCACATTTTCAAACAAGTTCCTTAGTGTCTTTTTCCATGTTATCCCAGTAGTACCCTGCTCTAATGATTTTGTGAATCAAAGATTCGGCATCGGAGCGGTTCCCACAAGTGCCTTCATGGATCTCTCATAAAATATAATCATTTTCCCCCGGCCCCAAACATACCGCCAATGGTCCATCGAACGTCTTCCTGTATAACATTCCATCTTCATCCAACGTGAATCGGGCAGCTTTGGTTCGTAGGGTCCTCGACTCTTTAGGGTCTAATGGGAGCTTCCGTTCTTTAAATATTCAATATATTTATTCCACTAATCTCAGGTCAAGCTTGTAGAGTTTATCTCGGCATGACCCTCATCGATCACAAATCTCGATAATTGGACGATAGTCCCCAGGATATTATCGTCTTCCTCGGCTGATGATCCCAAATTTGCAAGCACATCGGCCTCACTATTTTGTTCTCGAGGTACGTGGTCTAGAGTCCACTCCTTAAAGTGGTGCAAAGTTACCTGTAGCTTATCCAAATACCTTTGAATTCTATCTTCTCAAATTTCGAAGCTTTTGTTTACATGGTTCAGCTCCAATAAAGAGTCACACTTGGCTTCAATGACTTTCCCCCAAGCTTCTAGCTAGCTCGAGGCCTACAATCATGGCCACGTACTTGGTCTCATTGTTAGTCAATCTAGAAGTTTGATAGAATGCCTAATAATGCTACCTGTGGGTGGATTCAAAATGATGCCTAACCTGTACCCCTACATTAGAAGCACCATCTGTGAAAAGGGTTCATACCCCCAATAATGTGCCTGATTTTAACAAGAGTTCCTTTTCAACTTCGGGTACGAGGGTTGGCGTGAAATCGGCCACGAAATCCGCTAGTATTTGAGACTTGATGGTCGTTAGAGGTTGATACTTGATATCGTACCCACTGAGTTTGATGGTCCATTTATCCAATCGTCCCGAAAGTTTGGGTTTGTGTAGAATATTACGAAGTGGGTAAGTGGTTAACACACATATGGGTGGCATTAAAAGTATGGTTTTAACTTTCAAGAGGAACTTATTATTGCAAGTGCTAATTTCTCTAAGTGTGAATATCTAGTTTCTGCTTCCCCTAAGGTTCGACTTACATAATAAATGGGAAATTGTGTACCTTGATCTTCTCGAACTAGGACACCACTCACCGCGATTTTCGATATTTCCAAGTACAAGTAAAGTTTCTCATCTGCCTTCGAGATGTGAAGCAATGGCGAGCTCGATAGGTATCGCATTAATTCCTCTAATGCTTGTTGACACTCCGGGGTCCAGGTGAAATAGTTCTTCT
This sequence comes from Nicotiana glauca, assembly GCA_026770625.1. NCBI lineage: Eukaryota > Viridiplantae > Streptophyta > Magnoliopsida > Solanales > Solanaceae > Nicotiana > Nicotiana glauca. Next base: position 27,718 of record MU721379.1, on the reverse strand, counting down.
TCTTGAGTAAAGAGAAAAATTGGTGGCTTCGATCCGATGACCTCGAGATAAATCGGCCTAAAGTATCTATCCGCTGGGTTAGTTTCTGCATGGCTTTTACACTATTCACGACGCTAATGTCTTCGATGGCCTTGATTTTATCAAGATTGATCTCGATCCCCTGATTTGACACCATGAAGCCTAGGAACTTGCCTGAGCCGACCCCGAAAGCACATTTCTCGGGGTTGATTTTCATGTTGTATTTCCCCAAAATCTCGAACATTGCCTGCAAATGAGCCAAATGGTCCTTTGCGCGCAAGGACTTAACTAGCATGTCATCAATAAACATCTATTGACTTACTTATTTGTTCTTTGAACATCTTATTTACTAGGCGTTGGTGAGTAGACCCTGTATTTTTCAGCTAGAAGGGTATTACATTATAATAATATGTTCCGTACTTGGTGATGAATAAGGTCTTCTCCTGGTCTTCCAGGTTCATCTGAATTTGATTGTACCCAGAATAGGCATCGAGAAAGGTAAGGATCTTGTGGCCAACTGTGGCATCAATCATACAATCGATGTTAGGTAGTGGAAAAGAGTCTTTAGGGCATGTCTTGTTCAAATCCTTATAATCTGCACACATCCTAAGTGTGTTCCCTTTTATAGGGACTATGACTACATTGGCTAACCATTCGGGGTATTTTACCTCCCGAATGGACCCTATTTTGAGGAGTTTAGTTACCTTATCTTTTATGAATGTATGCTTTACCTCAGATTGGGAACTTCTCTTTTGTTTCACCAATTTGAACCTGGGGTCGAGCCTTAGCCGATGTGTTGTTATCTCCGGTGGGATCCTGCCATGTCTAAGCGGGACCAAGCAAAACAATCTATGTTATCGATAAGAAATTGAATAAGCTTTCTCCTGAGTTCGGGGGTTAACCTCGTTCCCAGGTATACCTTTTGCTCGGGTAGATGCTCGATCAATATAACATGTTCTAACTCCTCGACAGTTGATTTGGTAGCGTCGGAGTCTTCGGGAACAATAAAGGTTTGAGGGGTCAGAAAATCCTCCTCTTCTTCTTCTATCTCCTGCTTTTCCAATTCGATCGAGGCTGGTGGCTGTGATTGCTATTTGGTTTCCTGTCTACCTTTGATGCTCGACCTTTCCAGAGTTGATGATGTCGACACCAGTATATCTTTGTCAACTGCAAACATTTCGTTTGCCGCATGTTGCTCCCCGAACATTGTTTTCACACCGTTCGATGTTGGGAATTTTATCATTTGGTGGGGAGTTGAAGGAACCACCCTCATGTTGTGAATCTAAGGCCTTCAGAGTAGGGAATTGTATCTCATGTCGCCCTCGATCACGTGGAATTTGGTATCTTGAATGGTTCCAACCACGTTCACTGGTAGAATAATCTCCCCTTTAGTTATTTTACTGGCCGTGTTGAAGTCGTTTAAGACCCGAGCTACGGGCAAAATTTGATCTTGTAGGCCAAGCTACTCCACGACCCTCGATCGGATGATGTTTGTTGAGCTACCCGGATCCACTAAAACACGCTTAACTTGAACTTTATTTAATAAGATAGAAATTACCAGAGTGTCGTTGTGTGGTTGAGATGTGGCTTCTGCTTCTTCGTCATTGAATGATAAGTAACACTTGGGTACATAATCCCAGGTCCATTTCCCTGGTAATTGATACCTTAGTGCACCTCACGGGCCCTTGTGGAATATCGACCCTGCCGACAATCATATGAATGATATCTTGAGGTTCCTCCTGTTCAATTTTACTGTTGGCATCTTTGAAATGATTCTTGTCTCAATCATTGAGGAACTCTCGGATGTGGCCCTCATTGAATAGTCGGGCTACCTTCTCCCTTAATTGTATGTAATCATCGGTCTTGTGAACGTGCGTGCCATGATATTTGCACATTAAATTTGGGTTTCTTTGAGAAGGATCAGTTTGTATGGGTCTGGGCCATCTGATCCTTGATCCTTCTGATTTCCGATACAATGCCTGATGCGTCGACGCTAAAGTTATATTCCGATAACCAAAGTGCCTCCATGGTAGCGGCATGCTTATCAAAACCATTTTTGCTCATAAGTCTCCGAGAATTGTCCTCGATCATTTCTTCGAATATTCTGAGAGAGATTGCATCCCGATCCATTGTTCCTTCGATCTGCGGCATATGGTTGATATCGTTCTCTGTTCGCCCTAGGTTCCATGTCGGTGTCCCTCAGGGTTTTAACTGCCAACCTATTTGGATGAACTGGACCCGAAGGGGCTCCTAGTTGGTCGTTCTTAACCCTGATCTTTGATTGATATTGATTGTGCACATCTGCCCAAGTTACAACTGGATACTCGACCAAATTCTGCTTTAACTATCGTGATGCTATCGAAATCTGCTCGTTCAACCCCTGGGTTAAAGCTTGAACAGCCAATCATCTGTGGCTGGTGGTAACTCCATACGTTCCATTTGAAATCGGGACACGAACTCCTTCAGCATTTGTTATCCCTTTGTCTTATCTTTAAAACGTCTGATTTTCTTGTTGCGACCTTTATAGCCTCGACGTGCGCCTTCACAAAAGAATCTGCTAACATGGAAAATAAATCGATGGAATTCGGTGGCAAGTTGTGATACCAAATCATTCCTCTCTTAGATAGAGTTTTCCCAAATTTTTCAACAAAACAGACTCGATCTCATCGTCTTCTAAGTCATTTCCCTTTATCTCACATGTGTATGTAGTGATATGTTCATTAGGATCAGTGGTCCCGTTGTATTTCGGTATATCCTGTATGCAAAACTTCTTTAGAATGGGCTTCGAAACCGCACTCTGAGGAAAAGGCTTCCACACGAACTTTTTTAAGATCGGGGGTGCCCCCGGTATCTGATCAATTTGGGATTTGTATGTTTCCATTTTTTTGTCACTATCTTCGATTTTCTTTTCTCCTGACTCATTTCTTTTGGTGATCTCCTCGAGCATTTTCATAATTGTAGGATCGGTTCCAAATCTTCTACAATTCATCCTTTTAGGCACTGGCTCGGTATGACGATGATTTCCGGCTCGACCACACTCGGAGTTCTTTGCTGATTCTGAAGCTGAGCAATAGCGGCCTGTTGAGCCTGCAACATCTCGAATATTACCTTGAGACAAATTCCTATGTTTCCTATGCCCTGTATTCCTTGGCCACCAGACTGGCCTTCCCTGCGCACACTCCCTTCGCCACGCCTAAGTCCGCGTTCAAAGCAATGTGAGAATTGACATAGACTGGGTTGGTAACTGGCAGTTCCTCAGGCTAATCGGTGGCACCCCAACTCCTAGAGCAATTACTTTACAATTTTCCCCGTGAAATCCAAGACCATCATCACCGCGGGTGATTTTTGCGAGTTTGACATGTTTTAACCTGGGAACAAAAAATCTTTGACAAGAATAAGTGTGAAAATAACGTGTGTTATCAGAATCAGTACTGAAACAATCACTATTATCCTTAGCCCCACGGTAGGCGCCAAATTGTTTACCCTGAATTTGAGTAACAATTAAACTTCTATTGTAGTTTTAAAGATACATGATTTAGTCCAATACCAATTGATAAACAAGGAATATAATATATAAATTGAAGAATAAAGCAAATCAAACCAATGTGCAAGCCCAGTCTTGACCTCGAGTTATGATAGCCTCGAGGTAGGTTAGTAAGAACAGTAAAATTATAAGACAACTCTGACGAACAATAATCAAGAAAGTGATGCATGTGTATTCTCTAGTCAATGAATTGTGTGTTACAAGTGAATGAGCTCCTATTTATATAATAAGGGGGGAGGAGGGTGTCCTAAATAAGGTGCATTTCTAATTATAGTTGGAAATCTTATTGGACAGCTGTCTAATCGCCTATACAAATCCGTTCCAAATTTACGCCGTAATCCTCGGGCCGTTGCGAGAATTTAGCTCTTTCTATTACTAAACCATAATGGTATTGTCTCGAGGTCAGTCATACTCGGCCTTGGTTTTCATCGATCACTTCGATCCTCAAATTTTATATTCCGCCATCGGGCTTGAGCCAGGCCCGTTTTTGGCTTATTCTCGAAGCAACTCCCCGAGCCTATGAAATCGGGCATACCTGATTTCGACCATATACAAGGACTATTCTGAATATTTTTTCAGTTCCTATTTTTATATTTTACGTGAAGTAAAATATACTTAACTCAAAGTTCAACGATTATTCTTACTCTTAAGATAATTACCTAATTTTTCCATCAGAAATTGTTAATTAACGTACTCTTGTTTAATATTGTAAATACTTTGTTTCTACTGATCATTTGTGATATAAATAAGAAATAAGTTTTTTATTTTTGTTTTTATATCCAAAAGCTCATTAACTATCCTCTTGACTTTTATCTAAAATATATAGAATAGTAATGCATCAATCATCAATAACAACTGTTTATCTTAAAGCACAAGTATGAAGCATACTTTAGGAGATTTGAAAATTTTATTTAGCAACAGCTAATATACAATGGCGAATCCAGGATTTTAAGTTCGTGGGTGCTCAACCTTTCTTGACGTGCAGTTACTACCAATCACATAGTCTAAGTGCATAACTATTTGAACATGATAGTCAATAAAGTTAACAAAAAAACTCGTATTAATATTATACAAGCGTGTAACGAAAAATGTAACTGGCAAAAATTTAATTTTTTTGATGGATTTTGCCACTTTAGAGGAACTATTTATTTTTAGAAGAGGTCGAACTTTGGAGATTCTTTCTTTCTTTGTTATAGAGAATTACTAAGTAAAATACAAAAGGAAAATTTTTTTAAAAAAGAGAAAGGTAAAATAGAATTCAGGGACTACGTTTGGAAAGAAAATAAATAAAGTAGTAGTATTGGATAAAAAATGTACCTATTAGATAAAAATTTTAAAAAGTGACGAATGATAGTAAAATTGAGCCTGCTATGAGTGGATTCGAACTCCCACCCTCTCACACTACTAAAGCAGCAACTATCCTTGCTTGACCAAAGCACTCATCAACATTTTTGTTTTCTGGGTGCTTCCTAGTTTAATATATCAAATACCTCAAATTTTTATAGAGCTATACAGATGATGTGGTAAAGTTAATGGGTGCAAAGCAACCAAGTTCAACACGTAGGTCCACCCATGCTAATATTCCTTTATTTTTTTATTTCAGATATTTCTTTCAAATAACGAATTTTCAGTAATCTACCAAAAACAAAAAATAATACTACATTAATTAATTATTGAGTCTTCGAATGCAAGTTACACTAGAAATTATTAGATATAGAATACGACTGCCTAGACGTCACGTATCGCCTCGTCCAAAAAACACTGTTACCAGGCACAACGTTCACAGCTTCAGCTGGATGCAAGCCATCAATATAGACATGGGAATTCCTCTTGGAATAAACAATTCCTCCCATTTTGCATAATCTTCAAGTTCTACCTTCTTCATGCCCATATACGGTCAAAATCAGGTGTGCCCGATTTCCTAGATTCGAGGGGTTGCTTTAAGCCCGAGTTCGGGGAGGGTCGAGTTAGAGCTCGATGGAGAAAACTCGAGCTCGAAGATAGAATGCAATGCCATGCGATAGGAGTACGAGGAATACCGAGGCCGAGTATGCTCAACCCCGAAATAGTACAGTTATGAATTTGTAACAGAATGAGCTAGATTCCTGCCACGTCCCCAAGATCATGGCGCAAATCCCCGAATAGGATTATACGATTCCGTACTAGGCAGTTAGACAGCTGTATCAAGAATATTCCTTACTGTAAATATAAATATTTCTTATTTAGGATTCTCCTATTATATAAAGGGGACCCCAATTATTTGTAATACAATCTAATCATTGAGCAAAGAATATACTCTCTACTTTTTCGCATATTGTTCATCAGAATTGTCCTTTAGCTCTACTACTCTTACTTTACTTTTCTTATTTAATTGTTCTTGCTGACCAAAACTCACCTCGAATATACTCTCTACTTTTTGCTCTTAGCTCATTAGAACTGTCCTTTACATTTATTGTTCTTTATTTATTGCTCTTAGTTCATCTCGAGACCATTAAGCTCGAGGTCACCACTGCTGAGTAACATTGGTTTGGTTTACTTATTTCTTTCATTTTTACTTCATGTTTCTTGATTATTAATTGGTAATTAACTAAATAATATATCTTTAAAAACACAAATCAAATTTAATTGTTACTCGTATTTTCGAGGTAACCAGTTTGGCGCCTACCGTGGGGCTAAAGATAATAGTGATTGTTTCATTATTGATTCTCATTACACAAGTTATTTTTACACTTTTTCTTGCCAAGAATTTTTTATTCTCAGGCTGAAACATGTCTAGCTCACAAAATGACTTGTTCATGACAACTAAGGTCTTGGATAAAACAGCAGTATAGGGGTCGGTATACCACCAATAAACCCTGATTAAGTGCCAAATATGAAACCAGTTGATGTTAGTTCACACAATGCTCTAAACACGGACTTCGGCACGGACCCCAAAGGGAATGTATGCATGGAGGTTCGATCTGGTGGCCAAGGAGCACAAGGAATGGGATATGGGGGAATTAGCCTCCAAGTGATATCCGAGATGCTGAAAGCTCAACAGATCGCCATGGCTCAACTTCAAAGTCAGAATAAGACTTTGAGTATAGCTGAACCGAAAAACACTCAGCATGTTAAACAATTGCAAGAGAGGTCAAACAGAAATGACTCTGGGACTGACCCCACCATTATGAGAATGCTCGAAGAGCTCACCAAGAGGATTGAGTCTGGGGAAAAGAAGATTGAAGACAATAACAAAATGTTGGAGATTTATAACTCCCGTGTTGATCAAATACCGGGTGCACCTCCGATCTTGAAAGGTTTATATGCTAAAAAGTTCAAACAAAAATCATTCCCCCCGAGTGCGGCTCTAATGCCCATTCCTGTCACGACCCAAACCCGGACCCGGTCATGATGGCGCCTCTTGTGGGGACAAGGCTAGCCAACTAAACCTAATTTATCCTTTTAAAACAGTTCATAAGCAGTTTAAATATGATTTAATGATAATAATTAGCGGAAGTACAACCCGACATAGCCCAAATCGGGGTGTCACAAGTCACGAGCAACTATTAGAATATGAACACTACTACAAGGTCTGAAATATATAGAATAGGACAAGAAACGAAAAGGGAGAAAAATAGTGACGCGAACGCTAGCAATCACCTTACTAAACTCCGATAACTCTACCTCCGATCAGCAAAAACCCACTACCGGGTGAACAAATACCTGCATCTGCACGCGAGGTGCATAGAGTAAAGTGAGTACTCCAACTCAGTGAGTAATAAGGGTATTTAACAACTAAGCAGTAAGAAATAACGTAAAGCAAACCATCATGTTGTATAGGGGCAGTGTAAAACTCTTTGAGAAAGACAGTGAAGCCGTGATATCTTTAGAAATATCTTAGCTCAGTTTAAAACCTCTTTTGAAAATGACTTTTTCAGCGGTAACGCAAATATATGCAAAAACAAATAGTGCAAATAAGCACAAAATTCCGCCCCTCGGCACAACACTCAGTTATCAGAGAATGCCAGAATATCAGGTAGATATTGCAAGAAGTAGCACAAAACAACAAATAATAGCAGACAAATAAGATAAGGCAAACACATCAAACAATACTGGTACCGTTGTGGCGTGCAGCCCGTTCCACATATTACTACAGCGTGCAGCCCGATCCATTTATCGTCGACGGCTCTCACTAGGGGTGTGCAGACTCCGGGAGGGGCCTCTTACGGCACAAGAGCAATATCAAGCCATCTCATGACATCAAATTTAGGCCCTCGACCTCATATCAAATCAGTATCTCGCTGTTGTGGCGTGCTGCCCGATCCAAAAGTATCCTCACAATACAGGCCCTCGGCCTTACTCAGTTAAAATCATATAAGCCACTAGGGCAACAGTAAAACATGATGCTCAGCCCAAAAATAATATTGAAAATATCATTTCAAGTGTTAAAGCAAAATAAACTTGGCTGAGTTTTGAAAATAGTAGAAAATACATGACTGAGTTCAAGTATAAAATCAAAACAACGAGGAAATATCAACAACAATCCCCGAAGGGTTCAAATAGCTGGCACGAAGCCCAAATATGGCAATCAGCCCAAATTATGATGATAACAAGTAAATTTCAATCAAATACGCAGTAAATTCATCAATCGGGATGGACCAAGTCACAATCCCCAACGGTTCTCTACCCCACGCTCGCTATCCAGCGTGCATGTCACCTCAATATAGCACTACGATGTGCAAATACGGGATTTCTACCCCTCAGAATATCATTTACAATCATTACTCACCTCGAACCGACGAATTCTCTAGCTGGCGATGCCTTTGCTCCTCAAATTGGCCTCTACGCGCATCGAATCTATCCAAAATTAGATCGAATACATCACAATATGCTAAAGGAACAAAGCCCAAGCGAAAACAATCAATAACGGGCACAAATCCTGAAATTACCAAAACCCGAGCCCCAGGCCCACTTCTCGAAACTCAAAAATTTTCACATCAATAGATTTCTTATCTCCTCACGAGTTCATACATATCAAAAATACTAAAATCGGAGTCCAAATGACCCCTCAAATCCCCATTTAAATGTCTCTTAAACTCAAGCCCTAATCCTCCATTTTTGCCATTTAATTCCTTCAATCCCATCCCTAAATTCATGAAATACAACCATAGAATGGAGTTTTAGGCCCAAAATTCCTTACCTTAACAAAGTCTCTTGATTTCTCTCTTCAGAATCGTCCAAAAAGCTCCAAGTTTGAAGGCGACAATGGTGAAATAAACCAAAATCACGAAATGAAATAACATATATGGTCTGCCTAGGCCTTTCCACATCTGCGGTACAAAACCTGCTTCTACGGTAACGCATATGCGGTCAAATCCCCCGCTTCTGCAATTCTTCACTTAAAACCCAAAATCGGATCTGCGATTAAACTTCCGCATCTGCGGCTTCGCAGATGCAGCCTTCTCGACCGCTTATGCGGTATCTGCGGTGTCTGCTCACCTGGCCAATTTTGCTTCTGAGATAAATCACCCGCATCTGTGGCTTCGCAGATGCGGCCCCATTGATCGCTTCTGTGGAAATTGCCCATCAAACTAACTCTCGCATATGCGGACTCCTTTCTCGCACGTGCGGAACCGCACCTGCGGTTCCCAAGCCGCAGGTGCGAAAACACCAGAAGCAGCGGATTTTGGTGAAATTTCATAAGTCCAAATTCTTCCCGTTAGCCATCCGAAATCACCCCGAGGCCCCCGAGACCTCAACCAAAAGCACCAACGTCTCCTATAACATCATTGAAACTCATTCCAATCATTAAAATACCTCAAACAACACCAAAACCATCAAATTACATCGAATTCAAGCTTAGGTTTCCAAAACTTCCGAAATACACTTTCACCAAATGACGTCCGAATGACCTGAAATTTTGCACACGCATCACAAATAACATAACGAAGCTACAGCAACTCTCGAATTTCTATTTCGACCCTCAGATCAAAATCTCACCTATCAACCAGGATTCACCAAAATTCTAACTTCACCAATTCAAGCCTAATTTTACACCGGACCTCCAAAACCAATTACGATCACGCTCCTAAGTAATAAATCACCCAACAAAGCTAACCAAATCATAAAAATTCCGATCTGAGCCCATATACAAATAAGTCAAACTCTTGGTCAAACCTTTCAAATTCAAAGCTTTCAACTGAGACTGTTCCTTCAAATTCATTCCGATTTTCCTGAAAATCAAAACCAACGATCTACATCAATCATAATACATTACACGGGGCAGTCATGCCCGAGAACTGGCGATCAAAGCACAAAAGCTCAAAACGACCTGTCGGGTCGTTACAATTCCCAAGAAGTTTTGCATGCCCGATATACCCAAATACAATGGGACAACCAGCCCTAATGAGAATATTACTTCATACACCTGCGGGATAAACAGAAATGACTTGAATTATGATGATATTGAATCAGTTTTGTTGAAAAACTTTGGAGAAACGCTGTCGAAAGGTGCTATGATTTGGTACCACAACTTGCCTCCTAACTCTCTTGATTTATTTGCTATGTTAGCATACGCCTTCATGAAAGTAGACGCTAGGGCTATAAAGGTGGCAACAAGGAAATCAGACGTCTTCAAGATAAAACAAAGGAACAACGAGATGTTGAGGGAGTTCGTGTCCAGGTTTCAGATGGAAAAAATGGAATTACTACCAGTCTCCGATGACTGGAAGTACAAGCTTTTATGCAAGGTTTGAATAAAAGGAGCTCGATTGCATCTCGACAATTAAAGCAAAACTTAATTAGTATCCAGTTGTGACATGGTCAGATGTGCACAACCGTTACCAATTAAAAATCAGGGTCGAGGACAACCAGTTTGGAGCCCACTCGTGTTCATTTCATCCTAACATATTCGTAACCAAGCCCCAGAAAGATATAGGCAGGAATCGAGATCAAACAAGGAACGACACCATCCATACGTCGATCGGAGAAATAACGGCTCGGGTTATAACGCCCCTCGAAAGTATCAAAGAAATAATCGAGGTCAAAGTTCTCGAGGACTCATGAGTAAAAGTGAGTTCGGTAAACATACCGACCCCACAGAGGTACCTCAACTGACAGAGTATAATTTTAGCGTAGATGCATCAGGAAGCGCGTCAGCTATCGAAAGGATCAAAGACACCATGTGGCCCAGGCCTATACAAACCGATCCCTCTCAAAGGAATCCAAACTTAATGTGTAAGCATCATGGCACACATGGCCATAAAACCGAAGACTGCAGCCCAGTTGTTCAATGAGGGTCATCTCGAGAATTCCTCAATAATCGAGCAAAAAACCACTTTAGGGAGAGAGATGCAAAGGAAAAATGAGTAAGAAGAACTGCAACATGTAATCCATATAATCATTGGCAGAGTCGATGTCCCTTAACGACCTGTATTCAAACGCACTAAGGTATCAATTACTAGAGAAAAACTGACTCGGAGCTATATGCCCAAGGACACCTTATTGTTCTATGACGAAGAAGTAGAAGACATATCTCAGCCACACAATAACGCCCTAGTAATTTCTATCCTTTTAAATAAAATTCAAGTTAAACGTGTTTTGGTGGATCTAGGTAGCTCAGCAAACATAATCAGATCGAGGGTCGTAGAATAGCTCGGCCTTCAAGATCAGATTGTACCTGCATCCTAGGTCCTAAATGGCTTCAATATGGCAAGCGAAACAGAAAAATGCGAGATTATCCTACCAGAAAATGTAGCTGGGACCGTTCAAGATACTAAATTCCACGTCATCAAAGGTGACATGAGGTATAACGCAATCCTTGAGAGACCATGGATACACAACATAAGGGCAGTGCCTTCAACTCTTCACCAGATGATGAAGTTCCCGACAAAGGAAGGAGTGAAAATAGTCTACGGATAGCAACATGCTGCAAAGGAGATGTTTGCAATCGAAGAAATGGTACCGATACCAGAGCCTTTGACCTCGGAGAAATCGAGCATCGAAGGTAAACAGGCAGCCAAATAGCAATCACTGTCTCCAGCCTCGACGGAATCAGATCAATAGGTAATCGAAGACGAAGATGAGGATTTCCTCACTCCTCAAATCTTCGTCGTTCCTGAAGAGTCCGATGCAACTAAGTCAACGATCGAGGAACTGGAAAAGGTCATACTGATCGAATATATGCCTGAAAGAAAAGTATACCTGGGAACGGGATTAACCCCCCAAACTCAAGAAAAAGTTCATTCAATTTCTTATTGATAATATGGATTGATTTGCTTGGTCCCATTTAGATATGACAGGAATTCCACCGAAAATAACAACACACCGGCTAAGCACCAACCCCAGGTTCAAATCGGTGAAGCAAAAGAGAAATCCCCAGTCCGAGGTAAAGCATGCATTCATAAAGGACGAGGTAACCAAACTTCTAAAAATAGGGTCTATTCGGGAGGTAAAATACCCCGAATGGTTAGCCAATGTAGTTGTAGTTCCTAAAAAGGAAACAAGATTAGAATGTGCGTAGACTATAAGGACTTGAACAAAGCATGACCGAAATATTCTTTCCCATTGCCCAACATCGATCGTATGATCGATTCCACGGCCGGCCATGAGATCCTAACCTTTCTCGATGCCTACTCCGGTTACAATCAAATTTAAATGAACCCGGAGGACTAGGAAAAGACTTCATTTATCACTAAGTTTGGAACTTATTGTTACAATATAATGCCTTTCGGAATAAAAAATGCTAGAGCCACATATCAACGCTTAGTTAACAAGATGTTCAAGAAACAAATAGGTAAAATAATGGAAGTTTACATTGATGACGTATTGGTTAAGTCCCTGCGCGCAGAGGACCATTTGACTTATTTGCAGGAAACCTTAAAATTTTTGAGTAAATACAATATGAAACTCAACTCGGAGAAATGTGCCTTCAAAGTTGCTCGAGTAAGTTCCTCGGTTTATAGTGTTGAATTGGGGCATCAAAATTAACCCCGATAAGATCAAGGCCATCGAGGATATCATGATTGTGGCTAGTGTGAAGGTCGTGCAAAGGTTAACAGGTCGAATAGCTACTCTGGGTCGATTCATTTCGAGGTCATCATATCAGAGTCACGGGTTCTTTTCCTTGCTCAAAAAGAAAAAGGACTTCCATGGACCCCAAAATGTCAGCAAGCCTTTGAGGAATTAAAGCGATATCTATCGAGCCCACCCTTGCTTCACACCCCAAAGGTAGATGAAAATCTTTATCTATATTTGGCAGTATCCGAGATTGCGGTAAGTGGGGTACTAGTTCGAGAAGACCATGGTACGTAATTTCCTATTTATTATGTAAGCCGAACTCTTGGACATGTTGAAACTAGGTACCCTCATTTAGAAAAATTAGCACTAGCATTGATAAGCGCATCTAGAAAACTAAAGCCATACTTTCAATGTCATCCCAAATGTGTGTTAACCACATACCTCCTTCGAAATATTTTGCATAAGCCCGAATTACCACGTCGTTTGCCTAAATGGGCCGTTGAGCTTAGCGGGTATGATATTGATATCAACCTCGTACGGCCATAAAGTCTCAAATCCTAGCTGACTTCGTGTCCAATTTTACGCCGGCCCTCATACCTGAAGTACAAAAAGAACTTCTACTAGGATCGGTTACATCATCGTGGGTATGGACCCTTTTCACGGACAATGCCTCGAATGTTAAAGGGTCTGGACTCGGCATTGTCTTAAAACCACCTACGAGAAGTACCATTAGACAATTTATCAAAACTTCTAGGTTGACTAATAATGAGGTCGAGTATGAGGCCATGATTGCAGGTCTCGAGCTAGCTAAGAACTTAGGAGCAGAGGTCATTGAAGCTAAATGCGATTCACTGTTGGTGGTAAACCAAGTAAATTTTTGTTTTGAAGTTTGAGAGGATAGAATGCAACAGTACTTGGATAAGCTATAGGTAACTTTGCCCCGCTCCAAGGAGTGGACTCTGGATCATATTCCTCGAGAACAAAATAGCGAGGTCGATGCACTTGCTAATCTGGGATCTTCAGTCAATGAAGATGACATCATCTCGGGGACTGTTGTCCAGCTATCAAGGTCTATGGTTTAAAAGGGTCATGTTGAGATAAATTCAATAAGTTTGACTTGGGACTAGAGGAATAAGGACATCATTATTTGAAGTATGGTAAACTCCCATCAGACCATAAAGAATCGCAGGCCTTATGAACCAAGGCTGCCAGGTTTGCATTAGACGAGGGCGGAACACTGTACAAGAGAACGTTCGACGATCCACTGGCAGTATGTTTAGGGCCGGAGGACACCGATTATGTTACGAAAGATCCACGAAGGTACTTGTGGAAATCACTCCGGCGTCGAATCTTTGGTTTGCGAAATTATCAAAGCAGGGTATTACTAGGATGACATGGAAAAAGATACTAAGGAATTTTTCAAAAATTGTGATAAGTGTCAATGATTCGCACCAATGATTCATCAGCCGGAGAACAACTTTATTCGATACTATCCCCCTAGCCTTTCATGAAATAGGCAATGGATATAGTCGGCCCTCTACCAACAGCCCCAAGTAAAGCTAAATTTATTTTGTTTATGATTGATTATTTTTCTAAATGGGTGGAAGCATAGGCTTTGGAGAAGGTTATAGAAAAGGAAGTTATTGACTTTATCTGGGACCATATCATATGGCGGTTCGGGATACCCACTGAGATTGTATGTGACAATGGAAAACAATTCATCGGCAGCAAGGAGGCGGAGTTCCTCGAGGCACATAAAATAAAGAGGATTTTATCGACACCGTATCACCCAACTGGAAATGGACAGGCCGAGTCGGCAAACAACACTATCATTCAAAACCTGAAGAAAAGGATGGACGATGCAAAGGGGAAATCGAGAGAAGTTCTACCCGAGGTCCTTTGGGCATATCGAACAACATCAAAGTCTAGCATGGGGGCTACCTCGTTCTCTTTGGTTTATGGATCCAAGGCCCTCATCCATGTCAGGGTCGGAGAACCTAGCACCAGGTTTCGACATGCATCGGAGGAGTCGAACCACGAGGCCATGAATGCTAGCCTTGAGTTACTAGATAAAAAGAGAGAAGTTGCACTCGTTCAGATGGCCGCGCAAAAGCAAAGAATCGAGAGATATTATAATAGAAGGACCAACTTTTGACACATTGGAATCGGGTACTTAGTTCTACGGAAGGTCACCCTCAATACTCAAGACCCAGATGAAGGGAAACTATGCCCGAATTGGGAAGGATCGTACCGAGTCCTGGGAGTTGTCGGTAAAGGATGTTACAAACTTAGCACGATGGAAGGTGAACAACTGCTAAATAATTGGAACATATCCTTACTCAAACGATACTACTGCTAAGGTATGACTTTATCTTTTTGTCCATTTAAATGTAAAACTAACTCATTGCAGATTTTTTATCGAAGCAATCGAAGGCATATATCTCGAAGGCACCCCTTTTACATGAAGGCCTTAGGTTTTAAAGCATGTGTTGCACTTTTTTCCCCTTAGATCAGATTTTGACCCAAATGGGTTTTACCGGCAAGGTTTTTAACGAGGCAACAACTATGTGCTACCTAAGGAAAACTCAACAATATCCAAGGCTTCTTTTCAATCAACCTAGAATACTGGGGGGAATCACCCTCGGAGGTTATATTTTTTTAGGAAAATAATACACGCCTAAGAGGGCCTCGATAGGAGAACTTTGTAATGGGACAAACGGTCAGATGAACCGTGTCCATATAAAAAAGTCGAGCCCCGAAGACAAAACATGTACGCATGTATCAATTATCCGAAGAAGCATTCTGTTTATATCAAAAACACTTTGTGTCTCGAATAAAGTATACTATTATACGATCTCTACACTTATAATCCTATGGGAAATGACTCAAGAGCCAAAATACAAATGAACCCCGAAATACTCGGGGACTGTCATCGGTAATCAGCACATCCGAGTCATAAAAAACTTGGACTCATAAGACCTCAAAAGGGCATCCCCTCAAAACAAAGGCCAAAGCCAATATACTCGTGGACTAATTTTTCAAACAAGTTTGAAAAGTTATTCGGGAAACAGATCCAAGTGAAATACCTGAAGGCCACGGCCAAAATAATGCGGCTCAGAGACGTCCGACTTCTACCATAAATTAAAGGCTTTAAAAAACTTTAAAAAAAACTGGTTAAATCAGGCTACCCTCGGCAAAAGCAAAATATAAAGGGCTTCGATAAATTCAGTCCTCGAATAATTTAAAGGCTTCGATAACATCAGCCTTCGAAAAAACCTCAAGAGGTATTCAATTATGTTTACACAAATAAATTACTAATAAGGTTATGATTCATCGAACCTTCAAAAAACCTAATGGGTATGAAAAATACATGCTAAGGTATAACTAAATTTTCGCTAAGTCTTTTAGCCGAAAAGAGGAACAAATTATATAACCACTCTAGAAGCCGAATTGGCTCAACTCAAAGAGCGTAAGGGCCGATCTAAAAGAGTCTAAGTTCCAAAATATATAGAGTTTGACACCTTGCTCTCACTCAACTCGGACTCAAGAGTCCCGACATCCCAACTCGCATCGAATTAATTCAAACATAGCTCGAGGATTAACAAAATCTTGAGGGGTATTATATTGATTAATAAAGACCTAAGGGTTTCTCATGTTCTGAGTCCAAAAAAATACTCGGACCGATCATTCAAATTATACAGTCGAATTTTCCATAAATAAGGATAAAATAAAATTCAACACAAGTCAAAGTTGAAAAAAGAGGTTCTTTTGTATTTCCAAGAAATGTTTGCAGAAGATATTTACAAAACCCATGAGGGATCCTTACACAAAAACACAAAAACAAAGTAAAGAAACCTAAAGCTACTCCGTGGACACATCTTCACCAGTGGCATCTTCGGGAGCCGCACCTCTGGGAGTCTCCTCCTCGAGTACTTCATCTTCGTCTCCCCTGCTATTGGAGCCACTGGCTGAACCATCCTCATCAAAAAGAAAAGTGGTAGCCTCTTCTTCCAAAGTCTTTGCCCTTTCAATATCGGCAGAGAGGTTGAAGCTGCGAGCATGCACCTCTTCGAGGGCTTCCCTCCAGGGCTGTCGTCTGGCGTGGTCAAGTGAACATGATAATTTAACTTCAGCCGTAGTAGAAATCTCCTTTGTCGGGTGTTAACTGCTCCGGCGTCAGCTCGGTACGAAGATATAAATACCTTAGTGTCGGATTTGGCCTTGGTAACCTCAGCAGCGGATTTAGCTTTAAGATCCTCGATTTTGTAGCCTCGAGCCAGGCTCTCCTCATTCACACTTTGAAGCTGGCATTCGATCAAAGCCAACTGCTCCCGAAGAGTATCTTTCTTCGAGGCAAGACTGCCTATACCTTGCCTCCAACCCAAGGTCTCGGCCTCCTTCATCTTGAGCTCATCTCAGAGCTCTCCACCAGCTCGCCCTTTTTTTGAAATTGCAAAGTAAAAGTGTTAGTAAACTGATCGAACAAGTCCATAACAAAATTTTAGAGGGTATATTACCTTTTTGGTAAGCTCGGTTTGTTCTTGACGAGCCTTTGCCAGCTCGGTTCGAAGATCGTTGATCTCCTCCTCTTTCTTGACATAGAGGGTTTTGAGATCGTCCCTCTCTTCTGAGGTTTTCTTAAGCTCGGCCTCACATCGACCAAGCTCAGTTCAAGACTTTGAGAATACTTATTTATGGAGAAAAATGGCCTTCACAAAAGGGGATAGGTTAGACTCAGAACACCAAGGATAAAAGCGCAAGTGTAATCCTAAAGAACATAAACTTACTTGTTTGAAGAGCTGACGGATCTCGTTGAAAATAAAATAAGCGTCTGGGTCGGGGCCATCTTCGATCCCTGCAAGGCATTCTCGAAAGGTATCATGCCCTTCATGGTACGACCCCACGTCAGGAGTTCTCATGTTCTGAGCATCTCGGAATTGCTCCTCGGAGAATTCATGATCGGGCGGTGAATCATCCAAATTGATTACCCCAAGGGATCCACTCGGGGCATTTTCTTCTATTCGAAGGGCCTCAGGGTTGGGCCCCTCGGTCTCACTCTCCAAATGATCTCCAAAATGAGGTGCTCTTTTTTTGTCCAGTGGCTCAAAGACTTTACTCGAACTTCTCTCAGAGATTTTTTTGGTTCTATAATGAACCACGTCTGCCACCACCGGTTTGGCAGACTTTGAAGCTCCAATGTTTCCTTTTTTACGAGATACCAATAGGCAGTCGTCATTTTTTTCTTCTTCCTGGTCCCTAAGTCATTAAGCCATTCCTGGAGATAAGGCCACAATATCAGCCTTGGGCTTTCGAACCATGCTCTTCTTCGTCTTCGATGTATTTATAGGTGATCCACTCTTTCTTCTCTTTTCTTTGGGAGGCTTTGGGATCTCTTCTCACCTACTTGGGGTGGTCGCATAGCGACGGTATCTCTGGGGCCTGCATAGACACAAAGTAAGTACTTCATTGAAAAACACAAGCAAACAAACAAGGGAACTCACTATGGGTTTCAGCCTCCCATCGGCCTTTGGCCAGGTCACACCAGCAATGCTTCGTGTATGAGGAAGTAGAGACCAATTTTCGGACCTAACTTTGAGGTCTGGGACCGCACTGGGTAACCAAGCAATAGCTATACCATCGAAAAAAGGGTCAGACTGAGAGAAATGGAAGGTCGAGGAAGAGAAGGGAAAATTATGTGTAAAGGTCACTATTAATAAGCATGTACTTATACTTCATGTTCCGTTCCTCGGGGAATGGAATCCTCTCAGCAGGAATCAGGTCAAAGGTCCTGACTCGGACAAACTGGCTCATCCATCCTCGGTCTTTGTCCTCAACGATGCTGGAGAAGAGAGATTTTGAGGATCAGCATTGCAGATTTATCAGGCCACCTCAATAAAGGCGAGGTCTATACAGCCTGATCAGATGGTTGAGGGTAAAAGACACCTCCTCAACCTGGCTCGAGAAATATCGGATCAGATTGACGATTCGCCAGAATGAGGGGTAGGTCTGACCAAGCATCACTTGGTCTTGTTGGAAAAAATTTAGGATAACTGGATCTATGGGGCCCAAAGTCGGGTCGGCAGGACCCAGCGTAAATGGGTAGGTACACATGCTTAAGTACCCTGCTTTGTGAGTAGTGATATCCTCTTCAGGGGAAAGGATCACTATGTCCTAATTCTTCTAGTTGCAGTCATTTTTCACTTGGTCAAGCTCATATTTGGTTATCAAACAAATATACCGGGACATGGGCTCACATCGACCTAGTGTCGATGCAGGTTTATCAATCTTGAAATCAGATGTTATTTTGAATGGCGGGGAAATGCACTCCTTGATGCAAGGTAGCACCACCGGTTTACTTCTAGCGGCCATGATGACGAAGAGGCTTTTTCTTTTTGGGGAACAACTTTAGATGTTTTAGCCATTGCAAGAGAAATGGTTGATGATAAGTTAAAGGCAAGCTAAGGAGAAGGATGAACTCAGAGAGGTTGAAGGAGCTAGTGAGATTTTGAAAATGATTAGAGAAGTAAAAATTGTAAAATGGTGAAGTTGGTCTATTTATAAGGGCCACTTAAGCGTGTTAGGGAAACCGAATAGCCGACCGTCAGCCGCCTCCAATTAATGGTCATGGAAAACTATGCAGACGTGACCTTTCAGTTAGGGGTGGGCATCGGTCGGCTCTGTTGGTTGTTATAAATATACGGTTCGGTTTATCGGTTTTCGGTTTTGTAATATTAATAACCAAATCAAACCAAAATATTTACGGTTCGGTGCGATTTTTTTAAAGTTCGATTTGGTTATTTCCGATTTATATTTTCGGTTTCAAACGGTTGTAGACTTGTAGGAACCTCTGTCCTTATATAATTATGTACAATACAATTAAATCTACCACATATATGTAAATAATAAGCAACGCCTTTCAAATACCAAATTATTTGGCATAGAACAAAAGATATAACACCAGAAAACTACAGTTAAGGAGAGTACTGGTAGAAGGTTTAGACGTGCTTAGTATT
Organism: Nicotiana glauca; assembly: GCA_026770625.1. NCBI lineage: Eukaryota > Viridiplantae > Streptophyta > Magnoliopsida > Solanales > Solanaceae > Nicotiana > Nicotiana glauca. The sequence goes on along the minus strand of MU721379.1, from coordinate 8,146 downwards.
TATTGGTCAAGACATATGATGGGAACAATTGCAACGGCTGGATTAAATGGCTTCTTCACATTTGGTTGGACTCACAGTATCTTCTCAATGAAAACTACACTAATATATAATGTAGTCATCTTCTCAAGAACCACTATTAATATCATCTATGTAGTCATATTCTCAAGAAGTACCGTTAGCGCAAATTGTGAGCACGTGATATTTGCCCTATATGAGAATTACTCCCAAAAAAATTTAAAATAAAATAATTTTGTATTGTGTGTGATTTTCTGTGAATTTTGTGTAATTTCTTAATTATTATTTGCATTTTGTATGTGCGTATTTATTTGTTAAATTAATATAAAATACAAAAAAATATGTTGCGTTTACATTTAGATTTATTTAGGAGAAATTAAGTTTTATTTACAAGAAAATGAAAATCGTAAAAATAATGCATTGTGTATTTTTTTGAGTGCTTAATGTCAAATTTATGTGATTTGATATTTAATTATGTGTGATTGATTTTTATTTAAAGTAAAATGTGTATTTATTAAGTTTGATTTTTAGTATAAATTAAGTCAAGATTATTAGTGTTTAATTTTGGTTTTTACATTTTTTACTTAGGAATTTTGTTTGAATTAGGAATTAAAAAGAAAAGTTAAAAAAGGAGGAATAAAAATCGGACCAGGCCCAAATAAATGCACCAGCCCAAACCCCACATTTTACCCAGTCCAATATGATCCATCTCCAAACACCCAAACGACGTCGTTTTTGATATCGTTGATCTGGACCATTGAATCTAATTGATCAACGGTCCAAAATCTCCCTCCCTACCCGTGCAACTAAACTCGATTTGCACCCAACCCGGTCCGTCCCATCACATTTAATCCGAGCCGTTGGATTCCATCATCTAACGGCCCGGATTATTCAATTCATTTTAATATACCAACTTCCCCACCCCCAAACCCCCGTTACTCGTCTCATTCCCAGCCCCCTTTCCATCGTCTCTCAGAGACGAACAAAACATATCCCTAAAACCCTAGTAGCCGCCACCCCTCCCATTTCCGTAAACCCAGCGGTGACGACACTGGTGACCGCCAAACTAACACCCCTATAGCACCACGATCCCCTCAACCCAAATCCAGGCTTGGTTTACCTCGAATCACCCTCCAGCTTCTCGAATATTCGATCGAAGATTCGAGCCAAGACCCAACTTACGCCGAACCGCCCTAAATTGATACCCAACACTCCCCTGACCTCCCTCGTGACCAAACCAACACTGGTTTGGTTCGAATCTAACCAAAAACCCCCAAATCCCAAAATGCCCGTATGAACCCTAGAAATCCGAAAGTTGGGTTTCTGGCTAAATTCAATAGAAGATTGAGGTCTAATAGACTTTGATCTAGGTGTTCTCAACTGAGAACACCCCGATTAAGGTCTGTTTGGCCTCAAAGTTTCAAGTCCGAATTGGCTCAAGCCCATTTGATTTCTGATTTTTCCTTTTGAGGTATCTTCTTTCTTCCTTTTCTTCTATCTTTAGCCATGAATATTTGTTGTTAATTTAGTTTTGTTCTTCTTTTATCTTTTTTGGATTTTTGTCAACTATTCTGTTATTCTCCATAAGACCTTTTTTTTGGGTCGTTTGTTGTTTCTGTTTGCTTGTCAATTGTGTCGATACATATTCGATTCGATTTAATAATCGTCGAATAGTTATTTTCATAGTTCCTTTGTTTTTGCCCGACCACATGAATCACTGTTATTGCATTAATCAATTGTTATCAGTTTATATGTGCTTTGTTTGTTCGAATGAATACCGTCGATTAGTCGCGTAGGTTTGTTAGAACAATACAGCAGTAACACTATTAGTACTGATTAATTCACTCTGGATCATTTGCTTTAAATTAGAATCTGAATTGGATATAGCTGTTTAACCACGATTGAAATGCAGAGTTTAGTTTGTCCCACTAATTGTACATTAAGTATACCCTTAAACTGGTGTTTAAATGGATTAAAAGAGAGGTCTGTAGTGTGAATTACAGCCTGGTTGGACATTAAGTAATGGGAAATCAGAAACCAGCTTTAGTTTAATACTAAAAGCTGCAGTACACATGGGATAGGTTAGTGGAACCTGCTGGACAGCAGAGTATTCCATTAGTTTCTGAATTCAGGAGTTAAAAATCAGAGTTTCCATACTTAGACAAAAGAAGGTGGGAAAACAGAATAATATGGCTGGTCAGTTTTAAAACAATTTTAAACAGGCTGAAAGGTTTTTAGTTTGGTTATATAAGAAGGGAAGTCTTGAGAATAAGGGGAGGCTGAAAAAAGAGAGAAGTGAGTCTCACCCTGAAGAATTCCTCCAGCTTAGATAGACTTTCAGTCCATACACTTTGAGTCGATAGATTTTCAGTTCCTATAGACTTTGAATCCCAACATGGATTTTTCAGTCCCCAGCCACAGATTTTCAGTCTTTAATCAGAACTCTTAGCCTTTAGGCAAATCAGTTTTTTCAATCCTGGGAGTCTTTCCAATCTTAATCAGATTTCAGTCTTTAAAAGAAACTGAAAAAGCTCTAAGAGTGGCCACTGTTCGATTGCTCTGAAAGTGAGGCCTTCCTCCTTTGAAATCAGTACTGCATCATTACTGTCTCCATTGAACCCCTAAGATTTTCTCTGGCTGCACTTGTTCATTTGTTGTTTGGTTACCCTTGAAACTGTCATTTGTTGGAGTCTGTTGCTAGTTCATTCTAGTTTTGGTCTTGAAATCTTCCTGGGATCTTCTGCTATTACTTTGTTGCTGGGTTGTTGTTTCACTTGCTGTGTTTTGAGCTGCTACTGATCTCTGCCTCTTTCATTTCCGTTTGTTCAATTCCAGGTACACAGTTTCGAACTCATGTGGTTGTAGATTTGAACTGGAGTTTTGAAATAAAAAATGCTCATTGGGCTCATGCGTTTGGATTGTTGCTTGCTGTTACATAGTTTAGATTAGTTTTAGTCGTATATATTTTTAGTTGTAAAGTGTACATCTACATAATTAGGAATGTTGTATTTTTCTATTTAAATCATGGATCATAAAGCTGAGTTTGATATTTTCTCGTGAGCATGTGAAATCGCTATAGTGCTAATTTGATTTGGTTTATAGTTCAAAGCTTGTGTTAATTAAGGTTTTAGATAAAAACGGTGCATTTCCAAGTAGATAACTTCATAACCAATAATGAATCATTAGGACTAGTTTCGTAACTTAGTAATCAGCCTCCTTATTAGTTTGTAGCCTTTTACTAATCAATTGTCTTAGTTTAATAAGTCACGCATAAATAAATGTTTTCAATCTAATTTGACAAGAAAGTTGAGATGTATACATAAAATGGAAGATAGATAAATGCTCACCTTCTATTAAAAAGGTTTTCATTCGAATCAAATGCCTTTTCGATTAATTGATAGAGAGTTAGCTGAAATCGGAATCACTTCATGCATTATCGCTCCCATAGAGTAATTAGATATAATTTCGAATAGACATTTTTGTTTTACATGAATAAAAAATGTTGTTGAGCTTCGACAACCGTCCTACCCGGTATAAGTTAAATAAATGACACAGGTACACATTTGACTTGCATATTCATTAGGGCCTGGGTCCAGGTCGAGATTAGACCCGTTCTGTTTAAAGATTTAAATGTATAGTTTTTAATTTAATGAAAGCGGTTTAAAATTGATTAAAAGCACATAGGTTATAACATGTATTAAAATCAGATATTTTGGCCATCTATAATAGTTTAAGTGACCGTGCTAGAACCATGGGATCCGGGGGTGCCTAATACCTTCCCTCGGGTCAACAGAATTCCTTACTTAGAATTTCTGGTTCGCAGACTTCATTTGTAAAGTCAAAATTTCCTCGATTTGGGATTTAAATAAATCGGTGACTTGGGACACCATGATTTATTCCAAGTGGCAAATCTGAAATAAACAAAATAATCCCATTTCGAATATTATCACTTTAAATGGAAAACTCCCTCGCGTCCACCCCCCAGGATAGGGGGCGTGCCAAAAGGAGGTGTGACAGCTCTGGCGACTCTGCTGGGGAAATTAACCCAGAACCACTGGTTCAGGGTTTAAGAATTCGAGTTTTGAATAATTGTTGTATTTGGCTTATTTATTATCTGATTTTATTATATGTTTGTCTTAATGTGCTAAATGTTGCTTCTACCGCTTTGATATTTTGTGAACTGTATATAAACTGTACCGATACCCATCTCTCCTCTGAGTCTTCTTGAATTTAACATCGGACATTTGCTGGACATAGCCCGTTTTTCTTTGAGATAGCCGAGGTGCTTGGCACCCGGTGAAGGATTTAGTCACACATGTTTTAGGCGGGGAGTACCACCAGTTAAGCCGGAAAGCCATGCTACCGGTACACTGACCCTCCTCGGCTCGAGTTGTCCGCTCGAGTAAGCCAGTCTAGATACTTTCTCCAACAGGATGTTAACTTAGAATAACAAAGCCTCATGCCGAATCCCTAGTAGGAACGTTTGTTTGCATCATGTGCATTTTGACTTAGGAGACTCAACACAGGGGTTGGGTCTGTTTAGGACAGATGTACCTGAAACAAAGAGACCACCATGATGCATCATGTTTGTGCATTTATTTGTTTCGGACCTGCATGCTGACCGGCTTATTTGAAAAAAAAATAAAAATAAAAAATAAAAAATGGGTTTGAAGAAAAGAAAAATACCAGTGTATAGGGTTAAGGGATTTAATCACAGTTCTTGAAAGTACCAAATAATACCGAAACTCTGGTAAGTTTTGAAAAAAAAAATGAAAAAGAGGTTTCGTTTTTCTAATAAGGTAGTTTGTTTGGTTGAACCACGCAAGTTTGATTCTCACCGGACGTGGGATACGTAGGCAACCCATATCGGGCTCAACTAATTATGCTTTTTCAAAAAAAAACAATTAAAAAAAAGAAAAAAAAACAAAATGTTAAATTTAGGAGGATGTCCTTAGTCAAGGTAACACCATTTTTGGGAAAACAGCCAAACGCCCCGAAGGGGCGCCGAAGGACTGGTTTCGCAAGAACAGTACCTATGTATCATACCGAATTCTGTTACACATCCTTCAAATCTTCTTCAAGTGCTGAAAGGCCGTATTAACAAGATCAGTTTTTTAAAGCAATAAAAATTTTCTCTTAGGCTTAGGAAAGTTTTAAGTTTTATTTTTCATCTTTTCTAGGATCAGCATAGTTCCCCCGCAAAGAATTGGTCAGAAAAGGGCAAGAGATGAGTTTTTCGTCCACCAAATCATGGCAGATT
>MU721373.1:46287-65513 GCA_026770625.1 Nicotiana glauca | reverse complement strand
AGGTTGTCATAGTATTTGAGTTGAAGTGTATGCGCCAGGCGGCACTCTATACATTTTCCTACGTTATTCAGTATTTGTTTATTGCTTTCATAAGGGTGGTTAAAATTCCGCAATGTGTTAGGCTTACCTAGTCGCGAAGACTGGGTGCCGTCATGACAGGTTCACGATTGGTGAACTAGGGTTGTGACATATACCAGAATGTATTCAATAAAGACAATGACGATGAGTCAATATAAGGCCAAAATACACTATACATCAAATGCATAAATGATACTAGGACGTTAGTCAGCCCAAATAACATCACAAGGAACTTATAATGACTATACCGAATCCTGAAAGCAGTCTTCGGGATATCTGGCTCTCAAATTTTCAACTGATGATAACCTGAATGCAAGTCAGTCTTGGAGAACACCCTGGCACCCTGTAACTGATTAAATAGGTCATCAATACAAGGAAAAGGATACCAATTCTTCACTGTAACTTTGTTCAACTGGCGATGACAAATGCACATAAGCATAGAACCATCCTTTTCTTCACAAACAAGACAGGAATACCCCAAGGTGACACACTGGGCCTAATGGATCAAGCAATTCTTGTAACTATTCTTTTAACTCCTTTAACTTAGGAGTGACCATACGGTAAGGAAGAATAGAGATGAGCTGAGTGTCCGGCAACAAATCAATGCCAAAATCAATATCTCTGTCGGGCGACATGCCCAAAAGATCAGTTGGAAATGCATCAGGGAAATCCCTCTCTACTGGGACTGACTCAACTGTAGGGGTATCACTACTGACATCTCTCACATAGGCTGGATATGTGTCACACCCCTTCTCAACCATTTGTTTAGCTTTAAGGAGTGAAATAACTCTGCTGGGAGTATAATCTAAGGTTCCCCTCCAATCAAATCGCAGGAAACTTGGCATAGCCAGTGTCACAGTCTTGGCGTGACAATCAAGAATAAAATAATGGGCGACAACCAGTCCATGCCTAAGATAACATCAAAATCTACCATGCTGAGCAATAATAAATTGGCTCAAGTCTCAAAACCACTAAGAATAATCAAACACGTCCGATGCACACAGTCCACAACAAGAGAATCTCCCATAGGAGTAGACACATAAACAGGGGGACTCAAAGAATCTCGAGATACGCCCAAATACGGGGCAAAATAAGATGACACATAAGAATTAGTGGAGCCTGGATCGAATAGAGCCGATGCATCTCTATGACAGACCGGAATAATATCTCTAATGATAGAATTGGAAGCAACAGCCTCTGTACGAGCAGGAAAGGCATATTATCTATCCTTACCTCTCCCTCTAGGGCGATCTCTATTACCCCGACCTCCACTTCGGGCTGGCTGAGTAGGTGGGTGGCAGATGGTGCCGTAATCATATCCTGGGAACCTTGTAGATCACATTGTGGTTGAGAAATCTATGGCGGTGCATCCCTCCTAAGTCTTGGGCAATCCCTCACCACATGGCGAGTGTCGCCACATTCAAAACAAGCTCGAAAGGGTGTGGCAGCTATGGCTCACTTGGGCCAGGTCTGCTGAACTGGCCACTAAAAGTACCTCGTGCAGGAGGTACACTAGATACTGGAGGCGCATAATAAGGCTCCTAAGGTCTAGGTGGAGGTGGAATATTACTGGCAGCTGGAAGAGCTGAATGAACAGGGCGACTCATATAGCCCCTAACATGATGAACTGCAGCTGGGGTACGGGCACTAGAATAATGGCCAGACTTTCGAGACCTCTTTGACTCTCTCTCATCCCTATCCTAAGCAAGCATTCCCTCCACTCTCCTAGCAATACTCACCACCTGTCGATATACGATATCCATCTCTAGCTCCCGAACCATGCTAGTCTGATGATGTAAATGAGTCCCTCAGTAGACTGACGAACCCTCTCTCAAACTGTAGAAACCAAGGCTGGTGCATGTCTAGCCAAGTCGCTCAAACAGACTACGTAATTTGTAATAGTCATAGCACCCTGTCACAACTGCTTAAACTCTGCACGCCATGCACCCCTAAAGCTCTGAGGAACATACTCTCTCAAAAACATATCGGAGAACTGAGTCCGTGTAAGGGAAGCTACCTCAGCTAGACTGTCCAACTCATAAGTATGCCACCACCAATAGGCTACTCCTTGAAGGTGAAAAGCAATGAAAGAAGCCCAATAGACTTTGCTATGCCTATAGTACGGAGGATACGGTGGCACTCCTCCATAAATACCTAAGCGTCCTCTGATGCTAGACCACTGAATGTAGGAGGGTCATACTTCTTGTACCTCTCAAGCCTATGCTGCTCCTCCTCTGAAGTTGCTACCCTACCATCAGGCTGAACTAGGGCTACAGGTGGGATCGGTATAAACTCTAGAATCTGATCAACCAAGACGCACTGCTCTGGGGTGCAGGTGGTGAGATTTTGTGCTCCTCCTCCGGCCTGAGATGTGGCTGCAACAAAAGAAATCAATCCTACCTGAGCTAGAGTGTTGTACATGCTCATGAACTGTGCAAGGGTCTCCTAAAGAGCTGTAGTAGTATTAGTAGGCGTATCAGGTGCCTGTGCTTCGATTGGAGCTATTGGTGGCTCCTCTGTAGCTCGCTCGAGTGCTCTGGCTACACTACATGTACGTCCTCGATCTTTACCTCGGCCCCCGGCCTCTGGCGGCTCTAGCAGGAAAGCAGGTGCCTGGTCATCTCTAGTAGCACGTGTCCTCACAATCTGTGAGACAATAGAAGACAGAAGTTTAGAATTGCGAAGCCAATAATCTCGCACGACAAGGAATCAAATGAAGTGGAATTTTCCTAACAGTTCGATACCCTCCCGAAGATAACTACATACTTCTCTGTACCGATCCGCGAGACTCTATTAAACTGGCTTGTGACTCATGACTCCTATGAACCTAGAGCTCTGATACCAACTTGTCACAACTCAATTTACCCCTCTGTGAGCTGTCATAATGGAACTTAGTCTCTTCGACTAGGTAAGCCTAACACTTTGCGGAAATGAAAGAAAAAGCATGAACATCAACTACTAACAGTAACAGATATCTAATAAGCAACTGGATGCCACTCGACATATACAATTATCACCCCTGCAATATACCAAACAATTTCGAAAACCTAGAATACCATAAGTCACAAGCTACTAAGAAGTCTTAACTGTTCGATAATTAATTTCTATAGAAAGAAAGAAAATCGAACATAGGGGGATAAAGGGGGACTCTAAGGATCTGTGGGCGCAGGCAAATGTATCTTGAAGTCTCCAATAAGCAGCAGCGATAGCAACTAGTAATGAGGCTGGTGAGATGAACCTGGATCTACACACGGGCATGAGTACACAATAATAGTATCAGTGAGTGCCAAGCCTAACCTCGGTCGAGTATTGACGAGATCAGGTCAGGACCCTGCTGGTATATACATATCTATGTTAAAATTTAACAAAAAGAAATATCGCAATAAGAATAAATACTAAAATTTAACAAGAATATAAGATAGAAGAACAACAGCTCAAAACATAATGATAACAGCAGGGGATCTCCCAGGGTACCGCCCCGTAGTTCCAAAAGTAAATGTGTAGGGGGATCTCCCAAAATACCGTTACATAGTCCCAAAGCAAATATGCAGTGCTGGGGGACCTCCTGGAATCGTAGTCCCAAAGTAAAATACAGACAAAGGGATCTCCTGAATACCGTTTCGTAGTCCCAAAGTAAACATACAGCTCAAATAATAGAATTTCAACTACAACACAGAAATCCTACAATTTAGACTAAGTACAAGTCAATGAAGAAGCTAGAAATTTCACTAAGCATGCTGCACAGAGTTCAGATAAGCAATTAAGACAAGTAGACATGTTGTCCTAAACTAAACATGATAATTACATATGCTAGTATAGCTCAGTTAAAAGGAAACAGATATTTTACTTAATAAAAACATAGTTTTTCAAGAAATAGCCCGTGTACGCACTCGTCACCTCATGTACACGGTGCTCATATATCAAATAATACCAAATCCTAAGGGGAATTTCCCCCACACAAGGTTAGGCAAGCTACTTACCTCAAACCAAGCTCAATCAATCAGTCATAAATGCTCTTACTATGAATATCCAACTCTGAATGGCCCAAATCTACCAAAAATTAATTACATAACATAAATATAACTATAAAGAACTAATCTAGCTAATAAAATCAAAGCTAAAGCAAGAAATCAGAAAACCACTCAAAAAGCCTCCCCAGGCCCACGTCTGGGAATCGGGTAAACATTATAAAATATGAAAACACATTCACTCATGAGTCTAACCATACCAGATTTACTCCGATACCAAAATCTCGATCGAAAACCCCAAAATTCGGCCTAAGAAATGTTCTCAATTTTTTCCAATTTTTCACCCCAAATCCGCAATTAAATGATGAAATCAAGCATAAATTAGGATATAGCCATAAAAGAGTTACGAATCATAACCCAATGACTTCCTCCAAAAATCTCTCGAAATTTTACCTTCTACCAAGCTCTCAATTCAATTTTGTGATATGAATTCAAAACCCTCATTTTTGAACTTTAAATTCTGCCCAAGTATGCCTGTCTTCGCAAATGCGGTCAAAGCTTCGTGTTCGCGAAGCACAAATTTCACCAGACAAAAAATCCCTTCTACACGAATGCGATCAACAACTCATGAATACGAAATGCACTGACCCCCTCTCATCATATTCGCAACCTTACCTCTGCGAACGCATAGACCAAATGGATGGGTCCCTAGCTGCCTCACTTTGCTCTGTGCAAATGCGTTCTACTCCCACGTTCGCTATGCTTCCACTAACCATATCTTCGCAAACGCGAAGAATAAACTTGAGTCGTCCTCCTAGATTCCTTCGCTAACGCAATAAGGAAAATCTCTACAACAAAATACCAGAAAATCTGCCAACTCTCAAAGTCCAAAAATGATCCACTAACCACCCGAAATCAATCTGAGGCTCCCGGGACCTTAACTAAACATACCAACCAATCCTAAAATGCCATACAAAGTTAGTAGAGCCCTAAAATTACATCAAACAATACTAAAATCATGATTCACCCTCCAATTCAAACTTAAAGAACTTGTAACTCCAAAATTCTACAACTGATGCCGAAACCAACCAAACCACAGCCGATTGACCCCAAATTTTGCACACAAGTCATATTCAACTCTACAAACTTACTTCAACTTTCGAAATCGTATTACGACCCCGATATAAAAAATTCCACTAACAATCCAAAACTACAAAAAAAATTCGACTTTCGCCATTTCAAGCCTAAATAAGCTACGAACCTTCAAAATATAATCTGGACATGCCCCTAAGCCCAAAATCACCCAACAGAGCTAACAGAATCGACATAACTCCATTCCAGTCATCTTCACACAATTCCTACTATGGACCAAATTCTAAGGCTTAAGCCTCCGTTTAGGGACTAAGTATCCCAACCACTTCCAAAAACCAAAATGAAACATCCTAGCAAGTCACAATAGCAGAAATAGATACGGGAAAAGTAGTTAATAGGGGATCGGGCTCTAACTCTTAAAATAACCAGTCAGGCCATTACACCAACTCCCAAAATAAAAATTTTGATCCGATATCAACAAAATCAACTCCCGGCCAAACTATTAACCTTCCAAACATTTAACTTTCTAACTTTCTCCAAAAGCATCAAATCAACTTGTAGACCTCCAAATCCATATTCGAACATATGCCCAAGTCTAAAATGATCATACGAAGCTATCGAAACCATCAAAACATCATTTTAGAGTCGTCTACATAAAAGTCAAACTTCGATCAACACTTAAAACTTAAGCTTCTAACCTTGGGACTACGTGTATCAATTCACTCCAAACCCCAAAGAAACCAACTCAACCACCTCGGCAAGTCACATAACTACAAATATACATAAGTAAAGTATCAAATAGGGAAAACAAGACTAAAGTACTCAAAATTATCGGTCGGGTCATTACAATTATATGGGAAAAGGGAGGGGATAATGAGAATTGAACACACATTTAATGTGTGTAATTCTTTCACCAAGGTCACTAGATTAGTACAAGTCTTGGTGATGAAAATTGAATTTGGTATTTGACTCGATTGATGTCAATTTAGGTTCGAACTCTGAATCCGCTCGTTTAAATCTTGGGTCTACCCCTGGCTCTATGACTAGAGTAAACCTCACTTTCAACCATCTCTGTATATTTTTTTATGTGGAAATACTAAAAATTAAGCTGAGGTTAGATCAACATTAAATGGGGTAAAATGGTGTATGAAGAATGGCTTTACATATCTGGTGATTGAAGTTTATACTATTGCTTTCATAAGTAGTGATAGGTAATATAGTTGCAAATAAACTTGCTAAATTAGCTGCACAAGGTGGATCAATTTTAATTTGGCTATCTCATAAAATTTTCTGAATTTGGAGTGGATCCAATATTTTAACAAATAAACGGTGAAAACACAGGAGCGGTGAATTGTCCCATTTTAAAATATTGATCGACTTAATTTAGCAAACACAAGTGATATGAACAAGAAGCAAAAGCAAAAAGTTGACATATACAAGTAGAATATGTTTCTGAATAAAATTGATGGAAGTATAGAAAGAAACTCGGCTACATAAGGAAGTACATTCATGGAATGTTCTGAAGTCCTCAGCTGAATAACTTATTATTCAGTTGAATAAAGAAGATAGTGAGAATGCAAGGATGAGCTAAAAAATGGTTGAAAGTTCATGATTTTGCCTGGACTTGTGTTGTTCTAACTATATTCTTGTCATGATCACCCTCGAGATGGCTTATGTTACCTTTCTCCTTGATTAGTTGAATATGGTGATGTTTGCAGTAAAGGCGCCCCCCGTGCACAATATAGTTGGATGGGATAATTGTGTATCCACTATGGCTACATTTGAAGCAGCTTTTGTGGTATGGTGTTCCATTCACTGATACATGTATAAGCAGAGTCGAATCTAAGATCTAGAGTTAATGAATTCAGAACGACTATGATCTCTAATTATATATTTACATATAAATCTTTCTGCATATGTACCTTTTCTGTTGGGTAGATAGTATTCTTGCAGCCAAAACATTTCTCCCTTGTTCCAACAAACATGCTTGAAAATTTAGATGCATGTGGTTTCTGTTTTAAATATTCAACTTGGATTAATTATTTGCAAAATATCCTCTCATATGTTGACAAGATCGAGTTATTCATTTGTCACTTACCTTATTTTTCTCTAGCTTAAAAAATTTTGGTGTCCCTGGAATAATTTTAATCTATAAGTATATTTTCTAATTTGCAAAATTGATTTGAAATGTATGCACTTTTCTCTAAGTACCTTCAAAGCTTTTGTCTAGAATTCCAGTTCTTTTGAAGAGCTTATCAAAGTGAGGTCTACAGTAGAGAGCTCCCCCAAAGGAATTGTAGTTGCTAAGTTGCAATTGAAGAGAATAATAAGCATTGATAATTGAGATGGAAAGTTAGATTAACAAGTCTAAATCTATTTTCTTATGAGATCAATCTTCTGATATGCTTTTATGCCACAGAAAATGAACGGCTGAATACAAATCTGAATAATGAGCTCTACTGAATGCAACAGAATTGCCCACAGTAGTGGATACATAAACAAGGGAGCTCAAAGAATCCCGAGATATCCCCAAATGTGGAGTGAAATAAGAAAACACATATGAATACGTAGAGCTCGGGTCAAATAATACTGATACATCCCTATGACAGATAGGGACGATACATGTGATGACTGAGTCTGAAGCAACAGCCTCTGAACTGGGTGGAATGACATAGTATCTGGCCTAGCCTCACCCTCTAGGGCGACCTCGACCTCCCCGACCTCCAGCTCGAGCTGCCTGAGAAGGTGGAGTGGCAGTTGGGCAGGGAGAATGGCCGAAGGACCCATTAGAGCACGTGGAGGTTTATAAGTCTATAAAGGTGTGCCCGTCTTGGCTTTGGGGAAATATCTAACCATGTGACGAGTGTCACCACCCTCAAAGCAACCCCTCGGAGGACGCGGTGGCTGAGACTGACTCGGACCTGTCCTGCTAGTCTGGTCGGTAATATCACCTCAAGCATGAGGCGTACTAGATACTAGAGGTGCATAATAAGGCTCCTGAGGTCTAGGAGGAGCTGGAACACCATTGGCTACTGGCAGAGCTGAATGAACAGGTCGACTCACAAAACACCTACCATAGCGTGCTGCTGTTGCATGGGCTCCTGAATAATGACCAGTCTCTCGAAACCATTTGGTCTCTCTCTCCTCTCTATCCCAGGAAAATATGACCTCCACTCTCCTAACAATACTCAGTGCCTGCTGATAACCAATGTCCATCTCCAACTCCCTAGCCATACTGGTCAGAATACTTGGGTGGAGTCCCTCGATGATGCAACAAACCCTCTCTTTGACAGTGGAAACCAAATCCAGTGCATGACGAGCTAACTCACTAAAATGAATTGCGTACTCTAACACAGTCATAACGCCCTGGCACAACTACTCAAACTCTATGCGCCAAGCATACCTAAGGCTCTGAGGGGCATACTCACGCAAAAACATCTCTAAAAATTGAGTCCAAGTGAGTGAGGCTGCCTCGTCTTGACTACTCAACTCATAGGCATGCCACCACTGATATGCCGCTCCCCTCAACTGGAAGGCGGTGAAAGAAACCCCATTTATCTCCACAATTCCCATAGTGCAGAGAATACGATGACACTCCTCAAGAAAACCCAGAGCATCATCTAAAGCAAGTCCGTTGAAGGTAGGTGGGTGGTACTTATTGTGCCTCTCAAGTTTGAGCTACTCTTCCTCAAAAGCAGCTACCCTTGTCTCATGTTGAATTGGAGCCACTGGGAGCATCGAAATATTATTTGAGGCCTGATCAACCTGGACCCTCTTCTCAGGAGTGCAGGCTGGGGGAGTCTGTGCCCCTCCCACGACCTTAGATGTAGCGAGAGGTATTGTAAGTAGTCCAGCCTGAGCTAAAGTGCTAAACATGCTCATGAACTGAGCTAAAGTCTCCTGGAGGGCTGGAGTAGCAATAAGGATCTCCAGTGCCGACCCTCCAGCTGGAGCTACTGGGGGCTCCTCCATCGCCGCTCTCGCAAGAGCTCGAGATGCACCGCGTGGTCATCCTCTACCAACCCTGGCCTCTGACGGTTCTAGTTGGGGCCTCGGGTGCTTGGTCGTCGGTACAGGTCCTCACCATCTGTGAGAAAAAAAAAAGAATATAATAGAATTTTAGGATTTTTGATGTCAATAATGCGCACGACAAGGAAATCAAAAAAGTATGACTATTCTTAATAGTTACATAGCCTCCCAAAGATAAGTACAGACGTCTCCAGACCAATACTCTAATAAACCGGCTTGTGACTCACGAATCCTATGAAACTAGAGCTCTGATACCAACTTGTCATGAACCAATTTAACCCTCTGAAGATATCGTGACGATACCTACTCTTTACGACTAGGTAAACCTAATATTATGGAAGATTTAAAGAAAATACCACTATAAAAGTTAAAATAGCATACTGTAAATAACAAGGATAGTGCCTCTTGGCATATACAAAATAATCTCCCAAGAACCAGAATGTCTCTAAGTCACAAGTTTCTATAATATATGTAGCTCTATACAAAATTCTGAAGATAAACCAAAAGGAAATCTCTAGGAGGGAATAGAAGGGGACTCCGAGGAACTGCTGACATGAGCAGAAATACCTTGAAGTCTCCTGGAATCCACAAGCACGCACTAACCTTGAGGCTGATAGTTCGTACCTGGATCTGCACACGAAAAACATGTTCGGGAAAGGGCATGAGTACACCAAAATAGTACCCAGTAAGTGCCAAGCCTAACCTCGGTCAAGTAGTGACGAGGTCAGGCCAAAGTCCTAGTGGAGTATATATAACAAATTAACAAGTAAGAGATATAAATAGAGTTTACGGTAAAATAATTAAGAAAATGCAATTTTAACAGTAAAGGGAGCCCTTATCACAAAACAAGGTAAACACAACAGGAAAACCTCCCAGGATACCATCCCCTGTGTTCCAAAATGATTGTGCAATATAGGGAAATCTCCCAAAATATGTTCGTGGTTCCAAAATAAATATGCAGTGCTGGGGGATCTCCTAAAGTACGTTTGTTTACAGTGTAAATGGTAACAATAATTAAATTTTTAAATAGGATTCTAAAAATACGTGATCTATTTTTATGCTAGTTGGTAGAGCAGATTATGCTAGGAATATGAAGTTTAATGATGAAATGCAAGTTAGAACGAGGCAGTAACCAAATCGAGAGGCCTGCTGCCCGAGTATAGGACTGGTCGATGGGGGACTTCGGGGTCGATATCCAGGTTGAGCTCGAGTTATCGGGGGTAGTCGAGAATGGGATAACAGTTAGCTTATGATCAAGCAAAGCTCTATACGGCCAAGACCAAGTGATAAATGAAGAACAAGTAAGAAAGCGATAAATGCTAAAATGGCCTCGGGCCAGTTAGAAAGAAGAGAGAGAGAGATATTATTGCACTTGCGGAGAAATAGTTGGAGCAACATCCGCCCTTTACAAAGTGGCAAGGATCCACCTTATATAAGAGAGGGATATAATATAGTACAGAGTGCATTTATTGTAAAGATACGGGGATGGGACGACTAGGCATGGTGCTAGTGTTTGTTGATTCTAGCTGCTCGCCTTGGGAATCCCCCGTCCTTGGAACCTGCGTTGAGTCGCGAACAAATTCCCCATTCTCGAAATCTTTGTCGGGTCACAGTAGAACCTCGAAGGAGGGAGCTCGATTGTAATCCTACAGACTAGAGATGCTGATATGACTCCCCGAATGCACCTTAGCGGCGAGAAATAGGCCCCTCTGATTTCACCGCATACAACGTTTGTAGTCCCAAAATAAATATGCAAGATAGGGGGGTCTCTCATAATACATCTGTAGTCCTAACGTAAATATGCAGCTCAAGATAAATGACAGGTACGACATCAAATTATAAATTTTAGACTAAACACAATCAGGAGAAAGAGGGGTCCACTTAAGCATGTCGCATCGAAATCAAATAGGCAGTTGAAACACGTAGGCGTTCTTTCCTAATCTAATCTCAGCAATTAAACATAGTAGTGCAGTCTAATAGGGGAAAACAATTTATGACAAAGGAGGAAAACAAGATTTTTTTTACAACTATAGCCCGTGTACGTACTCGTCACCTCACGTACACGGCATTCACACATCAAATAACACCAAACATCCTAAGGGGAAGTTCCTCAAACAAGGTTAGGCAAGCCACTTACCTCGAATCGCTTAAAATCAATTATATCACTCTCTTGCCACGAGTATCCGACTCCAGATGGCCCAAATCTAATCAAATCAATTCCATAATGTATATATAACTACAAACAACTAATTTAACTAATAAAATCAAAGCTAGAATAAGAAAATAGAAAAATTCCCACAAATCCTCCCCGGGCCCACATCTCGGAATCAGGTAAAAGTTACCAATTTAGAATACACATGTCATGCCCCAAACTCGAGGGACATGACTGGCGCTCGATCGGGTATCCCCAGTCAAGCGGACCTGGGTGCCTTTCCTATCCGACGTATTACCCCATATCTTCCAATACTTATTAGCCAAGTGAAATGATCATACGATTAATTTAGAACACCAATTCATTTCAAAACATAAACAAGGTACATGGTTACTAGCGTGGTTTACATTTTACATTGCCCCTATATAGAAAATACATTTTACATAAGTTCATGACCCACGTTTCCTGTCTACGGAGCCTCTACAAATGAAAGAAGTTAATACAATATTTATCGGTAACAAGGTTCCGGCTATACCTTTTACAACAGCAAAATAAAACTACGGAAACAAGCGGCCTGAGCCACATAGGGCCCCGAGAGGAATGGGGCTCACCAAAATAACTAACAAAAGACAAAGAGGGAGCTACGATCGGTGGGCTGGAGTACCTGCTGCAAATCCACCTACAATCATAATACGAATGTAGCGCCCCCGGCAAAAGGGACGTCAGTACACTTGAATTGTACTGGTATGTATGAACAAACCTTGCGCCAAGTAAACTCAAGCCATAGACAAGTAAGTAACAGTAACAGAAACAACAACCAAATCCATAAAGTAAAAACAATCAAGCCAAACAAGTTTTACAAACTCTCCCGTTTTCCACTTCCACATTTCCACATCAATAGATTTCACATTCTTGCTCATATTTTCATTTCAACTGTGATTTCGATCACTTTCCACCCTTATTACCTCGGTCACCCTTATCACCAAAACCCGCACCTTATTACTTCGTATTGCGGCGCGCAACCCGANAGCAACAATAATTTACAACTGTTTCCATAACCATCAATACTATTTCCGTCATATTCCACAATTCACAAGTGTTTCATGTTACAACAATACTTGCTCACGATAAGCCATAGATGTTAATGTCACCATTATTCTAGTTGCATCACTTACAATTTTCCTTATGTCATTTGTTTCTCAGCTAATACCACATATCATAATCGCAACCATGCAAATCACACAAATTTCACAATTTACCCACGTGGATGTCACATACCAAATATTTGAACACCAATAAGGCGATTTTACAAAGTCAAGGTTAGCCATACATACCTGGAGTCGAATTCCCTTTTTAAACTCCTATTATCAGTCACCAAGCAATCTAGCCATGTCAATCTAGTTCACAAATTAACATATGCACCTTAGAATTTGAAATTCACAATTACTATCCGAGTTTATTTATGTTATCAACCCTTCTTTACACAAATTCTTTACTCCCTCCCAACTACTCTTACTAGATTTTAGGTTTTAATAAATATGCATGAGTGTTTCAACCCCTATTATCAAGAACTAATGCGTGAGACTTTACCCCTCTCAATAAATCTGAAAGTCCATGAAAATAGGGTAGGGATTTTACCTGTAGAAATGGAGATGAAGACACTTGCTTTAAAAATTTCCCGGACCAGATACTTTGAGGAACAAATTTTGAAAAAGATGAACTTGTCTCTCAGGAACCTCTCCTCCCTCTCTCTTATTTTGTTCAGAAAATATGTAAAAATGAGGGGTTGGGGTATTTTATTAGAAAGGGGGTCGGGTTTTAAATTTTAGAAAATAAAAGTCCGAGCAAGATCTGCGGTCGCACTATGCGATCGCCAAATTGGAATGCGGTCCGCATATTGGACCGCAAAACTGATCCCCATCACTGAACATCTCTGCCTGGGTGTGCGGTGGAAATGCGGTCCGCATTCTGATGATGCGGTTGCATAATGGACCGCATTTATAACATCAACTTAGACTAACTCTCTGATTAACTATACGGCAGGAATGCGGTCCGCATATCGATTATGCGATCGCATTCTGAACCGCAGAAATTACTCTTTTCTGGAAAACTTTGACTCTAGATTCTTAAGTGAAAAACCAGTAAAAAATTTTACATAGTCCCAACACATAGGTGAACTTGACTCTACGAGTTGCTAGGATTTGAGCACTCATTTTCTCGGGGCCTCACAACACATTCACTCACAAGATCACTCATCCAAAAATTATTCAATTCCGACACCTAAAACACAAAAAATCGATTGGCGATTTTTTCCCCCAAACTCCCATTTCCTCCACTCAAATTGCTTGATTAGATGGAGAAACTTATTATAGATTGATGAAATATAAACAAAATAGGGTTAGGAATCGTTAGCCACTGACTTCCTTTTCAAAATCCTTACAAAACTGCCTTCTCCCGACCTAAAAATTGAATTTGATGTTATGAAATTTCAAACCCTCGAAATCATCTTTTCTGCCTAGCGATTTCTGCTTAGGCGGTCACTGGGCCGCATCTGTGGTTCCACACCTGTGGAAAAATCATCGCAGGTGCGAAGGTTACTTATCTAGGCTAGGGCCGCATCTGCAGTCACTAGGCCGCATCTGCGGTGCCCCAGCCACATCTGCAATTCCTGATGCCCTAGCCAAATTCTGTATCTGTGGCTTCCTAGCCGCTTCTGCGGCTCTGCATGTATGTTCCCTCATCCACAGGTGTGATTATATCAGGTGCAGCAAAATCTTCAACAATGCCTAAGTTCAAACCAAATCCGTTAAGCATCTGAAACTCACCCAAGGCCCCCGGGAACTCAACCAAACATACCAACCAATCCTAAAACATCATACGAACTTAGTCGAGCCCTCAAATCACATCAAACAACAGTAAAACCATGAATCACCCTCCAATCCAGACCTAATGAACTTGAATTTCTAAAATTTTACAACTGATGCCGAAAATGAACAAAACCATGTCGATTGACCCCAAATTTTGCACACAAGTGATTACCACTACCAACCTATCCCAACTTCCGAAATCGGGTTCCGACCCCGATATCAAACATTCCACTATCAGCCCGAAACTCCAAAAATTTAACGGTGGCCATTTCAAGCCTAAATAAGCTACAGACCTCGAAAACACAATCCGAACACGCCCCTAAGCCCAAAACTACCCAATGGAGCTAACAAAATTGATGGAATTCCATTTCGAATCCCTCTTCATTTTGTTCCGACGACGGTCCAAATTCTAAGACTTAAACACTCATTTGGGGGCTAAGTATCCCAAAATACTCTGAAACTCAACATGAACTACCTCGGTAAATCACAATAGCAAAAAAAGACATGAGAAAAGTAGTTAATAGAGAATCGAGGCGTTAATTCTCAAAACGACCGGCCGGGTCGTTACATAATATCAATCATCAAAATTGAATAAACTTCACCTACCTCTTCAAGTGAGATGAAAAGTCTCTCAATAATTGGCTCCAACCGAGCTCTAGAACTCCAAATAATGAAAAATGACCAAATCTTCGAAATATAAAGTCTTCTAATAATTTTGTATCTGCAGTAACTTAGCCACTTCTGCGGTTCCGCTTTTGAGTCCACAAGCTCGTATCTACAACTGCGAGTTCTCTACACTAGCTGACTTACTGCATTTTTGGTCGACCCTACGCATATGCGCACTCGCATCTATGTTCCTTCACAGCAGATGTGCTTCCGCTTTTTCGCCCAACTAACAGCAGTTGTTGTCCTTGCCTTTTTCTGTCCAACTCTGAACCTGCGCCCTCAAGGCCGCATCTATGACCAGTCATCCGCAAATGCAAAAGAACCAAAAATAATAAAACATACAGCAATGCACTAAGTCCGTAAGAGAATATGATAACCTTCTGAAATGCACCCGAGGCCTTGGAACCCTATGCAACCATACCTAACAATCCCAAAATATAACATGAACCTACTTGAAGCCTGAAATCATAAAAACCAACATAAAAACTATAAATCACACCACAATTCAAGACTAAGGAACTAATGAACTCTCAACTTCCAAAACTCATAGCGAATCACAACAAACCAATCTGACCTTGATGTGGTGGAAGTCATGAGTTCGAATCTGATTATCACGTGAGGTTTCCCAGTTGGATTTTTTCCCCCGCCATCGTTCAATGAGAATGAATAAGAGGCTCATGAGATTAACGTGAGGGGGAATCCCACAACAAGCGCAACCCTCGTGTTTAGTTGATATCGTTGAGTTTGGAACTCTGAACAAATTGGTTGTGATAAGCTTGAGGTAGGTTAGGATGACGTCGAGTCATCATAAATAACCTCAAATTTTGCATGCAGGTTCCAAATGTCATAACGGACCTATTCCAACTCCCGAAATCAAATTTCGTATCCGATATCAACAAAGTCAACTCCTGGTCAAACTATTAACCTTCCAAACCTTCAACTTTTGCCAAAAGCATCAAATCAACCTGTAGACCTCCAAATCCATATTCGAACATATGCCTAATTCCAAAATCGCCATACGAAGCTATCGGTACAATCAAAATACCATTCCCAAGTCGTCTACATAAAAGTCAAACTTCGGTCAACTCTTAAAATTTAAGCTTTCAACCTTGGGACTAAGTATCCCAAGTCGATCCAAAACCTTACTGAAACCAAACCAACCACCCCGATAAGTCATGTAACTACAAATACACATAAGTAAAATATCAAATAGGGAAAATGGGACTAAAATACTCAAAATAATCGATCGGGTTATTACAATTATATGGAGAAAGGGAGGGGATAGTGAGAATTGAACACACGTTTAATGTGTGTAATACTTTCACCAATGTCACTACTTAGTACAAGTCTTGGTGATGAAAATTGATTTTGGTATTTGACTCGATTGATGTCAACTTAGGCTAGAACTCTAAATCCGCTCGTTTATATCCTGGGTCTACCCCTGGCTCTATGACTAGAGCAAACCTCACTTGGGTCCATCTCTGTATATTTATTTAGGTAGACATACCAAACATTAAGCTGAGGTTAGAGCAACATTAAATGGGGTAAAATGGTGTATTAAGAATGGCTTCACATATCTGGTGATTTAAGTTTATACTATTGCTTGCATAAGTAGTGATAGGTAATATAGTTGCAAATGAACTTGCTAAATTAGCTGTACAAGGTGGATCAAGTTTAATTTGGCTGTCTCGTGAAATTTTCCAAATTTGGAGTGGATCCAATATTTTCACAAATACACGGTGAATACACAGGAGCGGTGAATTGTGCCCTTTTTAAAATATTGATCGACTTACAATCTGTTTGGATCATTGTTCCTCATCGTTTTATAATGTATTGTATCGTATTATTTTATGAATATAATATTTGGATAGATTATATTAGTTGTTATTCTTAAATAATATTTTGCTGTTTGGTTTGATTGTATCATACTGTACTGTTACTGATAAGTTTACTAAAATACCCTCAATTGTTTAGATATTAAATTTATCAAAAATTATGCATAAAACTAATTTTAATAAACAAAACAGAAGAAGGCAAAACACCTTAAGAAAGTAGAACAAAGGGGCGAGACAGAATACGGCAAAATAAAGGATCATAACTAATTAGAATTGAGTTAAAAGCAAATTAGGAGAAAAAATAAAACAAAAAATGGCAAAACATATTTAATGTTGGCGGCAGAAGTTTAAAAAAAAATAAAATAGGTTATAGGTTTGAGACTTGGAGTTAAAATAGAAAAAAAAAAGGTAAAGGTTAAAATAGAAGTGTGGAGTTATAAGTTAGGGCATAATTAGAAAGAAAAATAGGAAATAGTCCCACCACACCAAATTGATTGTTTAAAAAAAAGGAGACTTTTCAACGTTGGAACAATGGATTTAACAATACAAAACAACTAATTTTAACGTGACAATTAAAACAAACATTGTTTGGGGATATCCAAACAAGCTGGTAGTTTAGCAAACACAAGTGATATGAACAAGAAGCAAAAGCAAAGAGTTAACATACACAAGTAGAATATGTTTCTGAATAAAATTGATGGAAGTAGAGAAAGAAAATAGGCTACAGAAGGAAGTACATTCATGCATGAATGTTCTGAAGTCCTCCGCTGAATAACCTGTTATTCACTTGAATAAAGAAGACAGTAAGAATGCAAGGATGAGCTAAAAAATGGTTGAAAGTTCATGATTCTGCCTTGACTTGTGTTGTTCTAACTGTATTCTTGTCATGATCACCCTCGAGCTGGCTTAAGTTTCCTTTCTCCTTGATTAGTTGAATATGGTGATGTTTGCAGTAAAGGCGCCCCTCGTGCGCAATATAGTTGGATGGGCTGATTGTACAGCCACCATGGCTACATTTGAAGCAGCTTTTGTGGTATGGTATTCCATTCACTGACACCTATATAAATAGAGTCGAATCCAAGATCCAGAGTCAATCAATGATATTATATATGTACGTACATATAAATCTTTCTCCATATATATGTACCTTTTCTGTTGGATAGACAGTATTCTTGCAGCCAAAACATTTCTCCCTTGTTCCAACAAACATGCTTGAAACTTTAGCTGCCTGTGGTTTCTGTTTCAAATATTCAACTTGGATTAATTATTTACAAAATATCCTCTCATATGTTGACAAGATCGAGTTATTCATTTGTCAATTACCTCATCTTTCTCTGGCTTCACAATTTTTGGTGTCCCTGGAATAATTTTAATCTATCAATAAATTTTCTAATTTGCAAAAGTTGATTTGAAATGTATGCACTTTTCTCTAAGTACCTTCAAAGCTTTTGTCCAGACTTCCAGTTCTTTTGAAGAGCTGATCAAAGTGAGGTCTACAGTAGAGAACTCCCTCAAAGGAGTTATAGTTGCTAAGCTGCAATTGAAGACAATATAAGCATTGATTATTAAGATGGAAAATTGGATTAACAAGTCTAAATCTACTTTCTTACTGAAATCAAAAAATGAAACATTGAACACAAATCTGAACAATGGATTAGCTTGGTAAAAAACAGAATGTAAGAACCTACTACTAGATAACAATGGACAAACCTTGAGAGTACCCTTGCAGTGATGGCATCTGAAACAAGCTTTATGATAGACTCTATTGTCTGCAGTTAATTTATCAACTAGATACACTGTCTTTTCACATGCCATACATTTCTGGGTTGTTCCTGCAAATGCCATTGTCAAGTTTTTAGAGGTGTTTTTTTGAGTCTTTCCCCTGTCTTTCTTGATTTCTGAGTCTTGGAGTTGGAGAGGAGAATGGGGGCAAGATAAGAGGAAGAATGTAGATAAAAAGTTATGGTGAGGCAAAAAACGAGCAATTTAACTAATTGAGAAATGGACATTTGACTGTCATTTTGTCCCCACTATGAAGCATCCAACTACCCCCACCTAAGCCTTTTTCTTTTTGGGCTTCCCTTTGAATTTTTACACAATTTTGTCATTTCATTTAGTGTATATATTAAGTTTTCACTTGAAGGGAAGCCATGCTGCAATGGTACGATCAAGAAGCCACGACTTCAATCGTGAAATTTTTTTTTTTTTTTTTTTAAATATAAGATAAGATTGTGTACAATAAACTAATGCGATCTCTCTATTTTCTGACCCTTGTGCATAGCGAGAGTTTTGTCGAGTTTTTGCTTTTTTGCTTCTTTTATAGGCGAAAATATAAAAATAAATTTACCGACATGAAATAAATAGTGAAAATGAGAATGAAGTTAGTCATGATTGTTACTTGCGTAGCTATCGAAGTTCACATGCTGTGTTGGAGACCAGTTGGTAAAATGCGACTTTGTCTTTACAGCTTCAGTTGATTTGCTACTGATACAGTAATATCACATGAATTACTATTACCTACTCTTATGAAATATCTACA